>JAQFVV010000018.1:13527649-13745948 GCA_028023455.1 Epiperipatus broadwayi
ATTCTATGACATTATGTAGCAATCTTGGTTAATTGTATATATCAGTTTGTTAATTTACATATACAATAATAAAGAAATGTTCAGGCATATATAAGACTAACTGATGAATACAGGTTTTTCTAGAAATGCATCATGAGAATCATTTATTTTTGACATAGTCTTTATATATTTTAAAAAGTATGTTAAGTTTGGAAGTTTCATTACTATTAAATGTTTTATTACTATTGCATATAGATGCACAATTAAGAAAGAGTATGAGATATTAAATAAATAATATTCATGTTCCGAGATTTAATAAGTGCATGTTAATCATTAACTGAGATTAACTTTATATTTAGGCAGAAAATTGAATACTAATTTGTAATTTAATAAAAATGAATAGTAATAATTTTTAATGTCAATGTTTAGACAATAACATTAAAATGAGTGAATTCATATAGTGTTGTATTAGTAAATTAAATTATGGCAATGAAGACATATGTAGATATGGGTTTGAACCAATTGTGAGAAGTTTTTTCCAGAAATGCATCATGGGGTTCATTTATTTTATATCTTTGTACATTTTTTTAGAAGTATGTTGAATTTAGAAGTTTCATTATTATATATTGTAACGATCGAAATGAAAGTGAAGATTGAATCTAACCGCAAACTACAATATCTGCTCTACAGGGTGCCATCTAGGCATTTAAACCTAGAAAAATTTATAGAGTAGGCAGATATGTGCTGTTAAGATTCCACTTTATTTAAATATTTAGATCGTTAGCCCAAGTCACTAGCTCAGTGGAACAGCAGAGATTATAAAATATAACTTTATATCTCAAATATAAAAAAAATAAAAGCCACTTCCAGAAATTAACACATAAAAATATTTATTTATGCACATATAAAATCATTCTAAATTTGAGGAATAAGTTTAACATTTTAGATTTTTATATTAATCTTTAATTTTACATTTAAATAAATATCAATGAGTTTAATATTTTATTTAGATGGTCGAGTATGAATAGACTACATAGATCTGCATTTGAAAAGAAAATATTCTATCCCTTATTTAACCTTAGGCCAAAAAGTTTGCAGTCAAACTGGTGTCAATCCAGCTGATACATTTATGTATTCAATGTAGCATGAAAATACGACAACACAAAATACTATACTGTCAGGAATGTACGTCTGAACAGTAAGTAGAGTTAGAGAAGACATTGTCTCTCCACCAACAGGAATGCTGCATCTGTTGGTGAGTAGAACAATAAACCCAAAACTCCATAGAAATGGATTGCGGTCCTTTGCTGTCTTACAACCCATCCATAGGCAAACAGGGTGTGTGTGGTGTATATGTGCAATCCTGCCCATAGAGGATCTCATACTACATCTACTAATTACACAAATATATCCAATCCATTGAGCCAATTCAACTACGAAATGAATAACCTAAGATTACCTTCCCTTAAACTATATATAACTTTACAAATCTATACAGCCATTCACGCCCGACTTAAATTTAACATTTATTATGTTCATACAGATGAATTTTATAAAATTTGTTTTAAAATGTTGAGTATAGATCGGCTGCACAGATTCCACGGTTAAAAACATTCCAAAATAAACATAACCGATCAAAATACAAAGTCATCGATAATGTCAATTGCATAGGGAATACAAAAAAAAACCCAATGGTGTTCATCATAAGACACCTCAGTGACATGATGACTTATATATTCCAATCGATTATGAAACAGAAACATAATTAACCGCTAACGAATTGATGCAATGTCTATACCCAACTTTAAATTTCATGCATTTAAATAATTTATACGATAAGTATTAATACAATAAATAATTTATACAATAAGAAAAAATATGGAAATGATGTTTATCAATGCAAAACATATAAATTTAAACATTTTCAATTGATTTTAAACTTAAAAGTCAGATATAATTTCATAAACTTGAACGAAAGTTCTTAATTATTTTTAAATTTTAGAGTTTATGTCAATAGCTTACAGTAGAAGAAATCACTGCTCTTGATGTAAATTTCCACAGAGTCTTTATTTGAAAACCCAGTCAGATGTCCCAGAGGTAGCATTAGCTGGCTCATTTTGGTATCACAGTCAGTTCATTTTTTTCAAAAAAAAGAGAGAGTGTGATATGTGCATCCTATCACCGAACCTCAAAAACAAACCAGAAAAACTGACTGGAACTCAATATTTTTCTTTTTATAGTCCTCCTATGGATTCCATGAACAAAGATGTCACTGTTCCATTTTTTCATTATGGTCCGGGCCTTTATTTGCTGCTTCTATATTGGACAAGCTAATTCTTTATTCCTTATCTAATTTTGATCTGATTTTTTAATTACACAGCTTAATAAACAATCATTTCCATCTACAAAAATATTTTATCTTTAAGTCTTGTACTTTTTTTTATAAAAAAGTACGTTCAAAAATTTATTTATTTGTTTTTTTTAAAAATATTTTTAAAGTTTTGAATCTGTGCGAATATATACATTTAACAAACATTTTAATTTTAGTGTTTAGTTTTTTTTTTTATATATATTTTATTTTTATTTGCGAACTTTAAGATTTTATTTTAAATTAATGTAATGACATATTTATATATCATTACATATCAGTAAACTTCCTCAAAAAAATAAAAACATTAAAAAAAAAAAAATTTACTTAGTGTTAGTAATTACGTTACACAAATTTGTTATATATGAAATTTCAAAAGGACAAAACTTTTTTTTTTAAAAGACAAAACAGTAATTACAAATATAATGATAAAAAAAATGTTGACTGATGATTCCTTACTACCAGCTAAATATTTCTGCCCCCTCCCTTCCAAATTTCTTTTCTTCTACCTTTAACTATTACTTACGCAAGTTGAACGATTAGATTTTAATTTAAACAAGACTTTATAAAAAAATTATGATTTATATTTATTATTACATTTTATTTATTACTTTTTATTCCTTGAATTTATCTTTACATATGTGCAATTTTTCTTACTGGCAGTACCTTTAAGACAAAATTTCAAACTGTAACTCCACGTCAATACAACAAATATATTTATACAAATTTCAGAAAAAATATTACGGGCATGATTCACTTTTAAAATTCTCAGGGCACTCATGTTTATTAAAGATCAGCCCAAGTTGGGTAGCCAGTTGTAATGATCAAAATGAAAGGGAAGATCGAATCTAACCGCAAACTATGACATCTGCTCTACAGGGCACCATCTAGGCATTTAAACCTAGAAAAATTTATAGAGTAGGCAGATACACGCTGCTAAGATTCCACTTTATTTAAATATTTAGGTCATTAGCCCAAGTCACTAGCTCAGTGGAACAGCAGAGATTATAAAATATAACTTTATATCTCAAATATAAAAAAAATAAAAGCCACTTCCAGAAATTGACACATAAAAATATTTATTTACGCACATATAAAATCATTCTAAATTTGAGGAATAAGTTTAACATTTAGATTTTTATATTAATCTTTAATTTTACATTTAAATAAATTTCAATGAGTTTAATATTTTATTTAGATGGTTGAGTATGAATAGACTACATAGATCTGCATTTGAAAAGAAAATATTCTATCCCTTATTTAATCTTAGGCCAAAAAGTTCGCAGTCAAACTGGTGTCAATCCATCTGATACATTTATGTATTCAATGTAGCATGAAAATACGACAACACAAAATACTATACTGTCAGGAATGTACATCTGAACAGTAAGTAGAGTTAGAGAGAACATTGTCTCTCCACCAACAGGAATACTGCATCTGTTGGTGAGTAGAACAATAAACATAAAACTCCATAGGAATGGATTGCGGTCCTTTGCCGTCTTACACCCCATCCATAGGCAAACAGGGAGTGTGTGGTGTATATGTGCAATCCTGCCCATAGAGGATCTCATACTACATCTACTAATTACACAAATATATCCAATCCATTGAGCCAATTCAACTACGAAACGAATAACCTAAGATTACCTTCCCTTAAACTATATATAACTTTACAAATCTATACAGCCATTCATGCCCGACTTAAATTTAACATTTATTATGTTCGCACAGATGAATTTTATAAAATTTGTTTTAAAATGTTGAGTATAGATCGGCTGCACAGATTCCACGGTTAAAAACATTCCAAAATAAACATAACCGATCAAAATACAAAGTCATCGATAATGTCAATTGCATAGGGAATACAAAAAAAAAACCCAATGGTGTTCATCATAAGACACCGCAGTGACATGATGACTTATATATTCCAATCGATTATGAAACAGCAACATAATTAACCGCTAATGAATCGATGCAACGTCTATACCCAACTTTAAATTTCATGCATTTAAATAATTTATACAATAAATAATTTATACAATAGGAAAAAAAATGGAAATGATGTTTATCAACGCAAAACATATAAATTTAAACATTTTCAATTGATTTTAAACTTAAAAGTCAGATATGATTTCATAAACTTGAACGAAAGTTCTTAATTATTTTTAAATTTTAGAGTTCATGTCAACCCGGTCAGATGTTCCGGAGGTAGCATTAGCTGGCTCATTTTGGTATCACAATCAGTTCATTTTTTAAAAAAAGAGAGAGAGTGTGATATGTGCGTCCTATCACCGACCCTCAAAAACAAACCAGAAAAACTGACTGGAACTCAATATTTTTCTTTTTATAGTTCTCCTATGGATTCCATGAACAAAGACGTCACTGTTCCATTTTTTCGTTATGGTCCGGGCCTTTATTTGCTGCTTCTATATTGGACAAGCTAATTCTTTATTCCTTATCTAATTTTGATCTGACTTTTTAATTACACAGCTTTTGGATAATTAATAAACAATCATTTCCATCTACAAAAATATTTTATCTTTAAGTCTTGTACTTTTTTTTTTATAAAAAAGTACGTTCAAATACTTATTTATTTGTTTTTTTTTTTTAAATATTTTTAAAGTTTTGAATCTGTGAGAATATATACGTTTAACAAACATTTTAATTTTAGCGTTTAGTTGTTTTTTTTTTTTTTATATTTTATTTTTATTTGCGAACTTTAAGATTTTATTTTAAATTAATGTAACGACATATTTATATATCGTTATAATATATTGTAACTGAATAGAAATGATGATTGCTGTATTCCATTTAAATTGAAGAAAGAAGTCCCCAAACATTGGTGCCATTTTGTAACTGATTGAATTTGATGAATGCCAGTGATGGTTAGGATGATCAATCTGATCTGATGAAAAATCTAAAATCTAATTTAATTTGATCTAGTCTAGCTCAATCGGGTCTATTATTATGCAATAAACCACCACAAAGCACAAATAATCTCTCATAAAGTCTAATTTGTTTAAGCTATATATAGAAAATGAAAGAATAATGAGATTATCTGCTCCAGACATCAACAAATCCATCACATCACAATGTATACTGCAATGAGCAATGAACTAGCATATCATCACCCTAAACAATAATATATGATTAGGTTAACTACTTGGTTATCAATCTAATGAAAATCAAATCCAATCAATAACTAAAACAGATTCCAATATATATTTTATTAGCCTATTATTATTGTAATAATTTAAATCTACTTCATTATTTAAAGATGCTGCATTTTATCTTAACGGATAAGCTTCTAAATACCTATAATTGTATTTTACAACATTTAAATGTAGACACTATTTAAATATCAAAACAAAATAATACTTGACTCAAATGTATATCTAGTTTAATAAACGCTAAATAGAAAGTATAAACATTCGTTTCAATAAGCGATACACAATTCTTCTACTCCAATATTTAATTAATAATTTTCTATTGAAATCAACTAGTTTTTATATCATTTTATAAACACTTTGAAAACCTATGCACTCACTTAAATGTTTAAACAAATTAATCTACGTCTAGTTTACTAAGAAGCTATAAAGTAATATATAAATAATTTATTCATATCTTCCTATAAAGTGATACTCAATTATTGCTTCGTTTATATGTTAAAAGAGAATACTCCACGAAAACTTATTAGCTATTTACTATCTTTATAATGTCCAATCATATTATATAAAAGATATGTTAAGTTTCCATTAGATGTCCATCGACCTATAATAATAAATATCATCTATTTAAACCTTCAAATAAATGAATATGGAATTGGTTGGCAATAATTAAAATATATGATTATAATTTAGATTTATCCCAATTTAAAGATAATATTCAAGTAAACTATTCAACAAAGTTTGTACTCTTTATTCTAGAGAAATTTTAAAAATATCTGAGACTAGTTATTCTGAACCAATGATAAAGCACGATCTATTTATGTTTTTATGACGGAATCAGACAAACGTAGAAATGATTGACTTTGTAATATTAACTAAGATAAATGATAATATATATAATATTCGAATGCAAATATAAATATAAAATTCATATGGGAATAAAATAAAATACTAATATGCAAAACATACCATATCTTATATTTAGCTCACTTATCAAGCTGAGTTTGAACCTTGTCATTTAAATAGCTATGTCATCTTATGCAATCCAAATAATAATAAAAAATTAAGAGAGTCCTGAAATTTGAAGCACTCAATTTATTTGATTATATGAAAGAAAATTGGCAAGATTAATGATTGATTGAATAAATAAAAATGATAAAATTACTATGTGTATCTCTAAAATGTGCTGCGAAAACAATAACGACATAAAAAAAAAATGAATGAATGAATGGAGAGACTTTTGGATATCTTACTAAAAATATATATATAACACATACCAAAGATATGAAATAGGATGAGATCGAAATCTATTTGTTTATCAAAATAATAACCGATAAATGAATATGAAATAATACGATACATTTGAATCTCTCCGATCATTTTCATTTAATAAATTATATTACTCTTAAGGATAATCTAAATAAAATACAAATCATCATTTTTAAATATATGTAAAAAAAATTAATATGCACACTTTTTAATATATAAAAAAAATCATACCATATATAATAGTCTGTCCGTTTTCACTATTTATTTGTCCATTGCAATTTACTTATTCTCAGTTTCTATGAATGACGCAAAGAGAAGATTATTTCTCAGAAAAAAAATATGTCAAACTTTATAATGCTTCACTAACAGTCCTTTTCCTTTCCAGAGAGGAGAGTGCAATTTAATTAGCCTTTTTATGATGCAAATTAATCCAGTTGATTCTAAGAGTTTCTTAGCTTGTGACACGATATTTATCCAAATCCAACGGTAGTTATATGCCAAACTTTAAACCAGAAATATCTTTGTTTTTAAAACTAAAATAGCTGATTTTATATAAAGCATTTTTTTTTAATAGGTTTCCTTTTTTTTTTTTTTTTTACATTTTGCTGCCGTTACCCTTTTGGAAATCTTTTACAACTGCCCTTCAAATGATTGAACGGGCAGATAATTGAAGTTTATTTTTTCATGTTTATGGTTTAACAGTTTTAAAAAAAATATTGAAGAACTTTTATTTATAAGAACATAGAAAATACTTCCATTCATGGCAATTACAAAAAGATGATAGCTTACTCTTCTAGTCTTTTGTGTCTTTTTTATAGATTCTCTTTCTGACGTTCTGGTATCATAACAACCACTGAATACTACTCAAATAAATCTCAATGCCAAACAATTTTTACAGCAGTTTTTGCGCAGTTTGTAATGTAAGTTTGGAGAAAAAGATACATGGAAATTAAATCCAAATTCGATTAGATTTTTCCTATTATTTGAATACCAAAATACAAAATTAATATCACAACCTTTATTCACTTTATAAACACAAATAATTTACACATATATAATTTTTTAATAATATTTTTTAAATTAATTTATAAACAAATATACATAACATAAAAACATTGAATTATATGTAATAATGTTACTATGGTGACTGCATTAACAGAAAAATAAAATATGTAAAATAATATCGATCCTATTTAAGTAAACTTATATTGTACTAAATTGTTTTCAAAATTTATTTATTTACCTATATGTTTTTCCTGAGTTTGATTATAGCAAATTTATTATTTTAAAGCTAGAATCAACAGTAAACAATTCTATTTAAAAGCTTTAGGTTGCCCTGGTGATCAATTTAAATCTATATTTCCAAGATTTTCCATTATCTATCTATCAAGCAAAAGAAAAATCAAACAAGATCAACAAACTTCTTTATTTATTTATTTATTTTTAAATACCTTGATCATTAATCTGAATATTCACAATATCTCCCCTCTACAGAGAAAAAAAAATAAAGACACTTTTTCCTTTCTCTAAAATCATTAAACATTTTAACTTCAACACAGATAAATGTTTATCCTTTCTATCTGCCTTGATTTTAATATCATTTAAAATATTAGTCAAAAATTTCAAATATCTTATTCTCATCAAAGCAATGTGGAATTCATTTATTCCTTTCATCCTTATCTTCTTAGTATACCTACATGTATTTTTTTTTATATCTACCATTTATGTAGTATAATCACATCTCTAGGTTTTTTTTTTTTCAACAAAAATTTATATTGAATTTCACATTTAAATTATTACATCTTTACATTTTTCTGTGCAACTTTGTTGACAACAATGCTCTAAAGTCAGAGTCAAACAAGAAAATCATTTAGTATTTGCTTCATGCAAGCCAAAGATATTACAGAACAAAATTCATTTATAAGCCAAATATTATTAGTTACTCTCTAATAATCACATATTTTTATTGCATTGTTAAAAAATATATATATTCATATGTTTTATTTTCTTAAAATTTAACAATAGCTTTTTTTTTTAGACATATCTGTAGGTCATTTCAGTGACACTACTGTGGGCCTAAACTTTAACAATTCAATATTGTCATAAAATGAGAACATAACTTTAATTAATGAATATGTTATATTTATTCAAGTCCTGCCTTGGACATTGAAAATACTAGCTTTAAAGTTACTATTCTTATAACATAAACTAAACAAATGAAAATTAACTTCTACAATGAGCTGGAGATTCAAAACAACAGAGATATCTCAATTTTACATGACTTCTAATACTAAAATAAACTGATTAAATGTTAATCAAATCTAATTTTAATTTCTGGAGGATTTGGCAACTACTTTGTGAACTAAGTTGTGCCTATCATGGATGCTAATCAGGGACCTTCATGTTTGAATAGCTTTTGTTTTATGCAGGTTAGGGAAACTACTAACATTTCTTTTTAAAATCATAACTCATATCAAAGTATAAACTCTGCCATCAAGGATTTCTTCATACCTGCCAATGAACAATAATAAGTCTGGGACATCCATCCACTTCAGACTTCAATATAATTTTATATAGAGTTATGAGCTACAACACACATTTATAGTTCTGCCAACTTCCTCAAAGAAAAGACTTAACCATACAAATATTTACAATTTACAATTAGCACAGACATTAAAATCCTACACTCTACATCTCCAATGCATTAAATCATCCATTTATCATCATTAGTCAATTTTAAAAGGTCCAATATTAAATAGCATTTGTATACTATACAATGAAAATCTTCAAAAGTACTTTGACTATAAATATTTTTCACTCTATTTTTTTTTTTTTAGTCTTTCATATGTGTATCTACACTAATACTAATGATTTTTGGTCATAATAATAAATATCATGAGACCTACTAATAAAGTTACTTTAGAGAATGTCTTTTTATTTAATTGGGTGGTGCTACTGGCTTTAAGCTTCTGGCATTTAAGGTACCTTTTTCACCTTCAGGGGTTTCTATGAGAAATGCATTCTCCCCACTTTTCTTTTTATTTGGAATGGTCCCGCATATACATTCAAAAACTTTTTGAACTTATAATTCTGTGGGTCACTGATTTGTCTCTACTTCAAATAAATTTGTTTTTATATAAATTCTTTATTTTCCAGTCATACACAAATTCATTAATCCATTAGTCAAATTATGGGTCTGTGAGGAAATCATGTCATCTAAATTTATCAAATCAGTGTTAGTCTTTTCCTCTCTCCATGTACTTTTCATCTACTCTCAATACTTCTGAGCAAAATAACAGAGAAATGTTACTATTAACATTATCATCTAATGTATGGTTATACTTACTATAAGTTTCCTCAAGAAACATACTCTTACAACATGTTTCAGAGAATTTACCTTCCTTTTTTTTTACTGTATTACCATGAAATTCTCCTTGGAATGACTGTTTAACATATTTCCTATTATAAATATTATCTGCCTGTATTATTATGGACATATCTTCTTCCATACTTATTTTCCATCTTTCCTTTGCATTATGATACAGGTTTTTATATCTCTGGGTTACTCATTTACACTCTATATAATTTCCAAAGTTACCTTTCAAATTTTCAACTCCTTTGGATTTAAATTTATTTATTAACCATGCTTCATCTATCATTTTCTGACTAACCTCAGTCTTTATGTTTTTATTTGGTTGTAACAGCTCAACCTTTGAAAGTTTTTTATTTAAATTACTCTGCTCATCAATATACTTTATTTTTACTAAATCATCAGAACAATCTATTTTTACCTTTTCAAATCTTTTAATCATCGTTACTTTTTCTAAAGGCACCTGTTCTAATATTTTGTAATTTACTGTTTTCGCTTCATTACCTTCTAACTTCATATGAGTCTGAATATCTAGAAATTGATTATTTATAGCTCTACTTATATCTCTACTCAAATTACTAAATTTGGTATTTATATCTCTATGCATATTGCACCAGTCAAAAAACCCACCATCTAAATGCAAGTCGGATCCAAACTCAGCTGAACCAAAACTGAATTCAAACCCAACTCACCAGCTCAGATTAGTAGAAATCTACATTGACGGCACAGTGCTATGCATTAAGAAACTAGCTCAATGGTTGTTGAGGATCAGAGACCCCTGAACTGACAAAAATATCTGATAATAAACTAACTAAAATAATTTTAAATCAAATCATATGTATATGTTCGGGTTGCCAACACAGACAGCGAGTATTAACATTATAAAAGAGAATTAAGAAACTAAGAAACCAAGTGTGCTTAGAAAATATTTAATAATAATAATTTGTTTTGTTTGAATTTTAAATAATGATTATATTAATTACCTCTAGCCTTTAACAGAATTTATAATAATAATAATAATGAGTGGCAGTCCTTGTTATATGCCAACAAGTATTATGCAATATTTGAAAGTCTATGTCTATGCCCCCCCCCCACAAGAAATAAAAGGCAGATAAAGGTATTCATTAGTAAAGGATTTTATTACTCTAATTTTATACAAAAGAATGTGACATTTATTTTCACATTCGCAAATCCATTCATAAAGAGCAAGATACGTATTTTAGGGCATAACTTTTATCTTTATTAGAAAACTTATTTTGAGATATAATGGAGAATTTGTTGGACTTTAATTTAAATCACTTTATCACAAATTACGAGCATTAGAGCAGGCTTTACTGGAACAGAGAGGTAACGGTGCTGACGAATTATGAGCTATAAAATGAAATTGAAAGACGATGGCTAGTCGATAATTGAGTCCTATGGCGGCTTGCATCTGACAAGTCTTATGCCCTTTGACTAATATGAACAGGAGAAGAAGTGCTTTCTTTCTTGATAATTTAAAATAACAGAAATTATCACCGACCAGCCTAACGGAGCGGAAGATTGCCCTACATCAGCAACATTCGAAGATAATGACTTGATAGTCATCATTTGAATACTATAACCCATATAGAATGCTCTATGTGATGACTTCATCAATTAATTAAAGTCAAATGAGCTTTTAATGAAAACTATTTTAAAGTATTTGCAAATCATATTCATTATGCCCCAATCATCGTGCCCTTCCTGAATCTAAATAGCAATTAACTGAAATTTGAATTAGAGTATATTTAGTTGATTTCTTTATCGACCCTTTTGCAGAAAACATTTTAAAATTATATATATATGAATAAATACATATTGGTAAACATGAGAAAATAGCTGGGGCATAGATTGAAAATGGGGCAAATAATTTATTATTAGCCAATTATAAAAATAGTAAACATGTAATAATTTATTTCGACTTGATGATTGATAGAACTTATAAATTTAGTTCTAATGGGTGAGAACTACTATTAGAATTAATATTATATTATTTGCGGGAGGCAAATAGAACAAAGGAGCTCATCGAGTCGAAAGATTATTGGCATATAATTAAAAATAAATGACATTAATAAAGCACACAAATATATATATATATAATAAATAAACTATAAATAGACATTAATAAAGCACACAAATATATATATATATAATAAATGAACTGCCAAGTAGGAAAAGAAAAAGTTTAAAGACTAGAGGTTGAGAGAATTACGATATAAGTTTACAGTTGCATGAATAAAAAGTTTTATAAAGATTATTACATTAAAGAATAAAAGAGCTCTAAAGGGAGTGTAAAGTAAAGTTCGAAACTGGCCAGAAAGTTTAAGGTTCATTATGAAAACATATCCATTTCTTCCGGGGCTGGTTCATAGTTTGCATGTCTGGGTGAGGAACAACATAGGCACCATTTGGTCGATTACTTGAACAGTATTTTAATGAATTTTCACAATTTTAGCAGCATGATTGGTCAAGAAAAGATTCAGCAGCTTCATTGAAGATTTTTAGGGGACTTCAGGAACAATATCTAGATTCCTGATGTTTTAGCCCTTCACCATGATCGAAACACTATTTTATTTTATAATTTAAAAATGCACAGAGTTGACTGCACTTCTCTACAACAAAGATGGCTTCTTTTTCTCCAAACTTTTCAAACCTATATATACTGTCCTCTGATGCCTTTAGGCTAGCACTTCTTTCATTATCATTGTTTTTAGATTTACTGGTTGTTTTTAGATACATTCCTTTGATAAGGCTTTCAAACTCATTAACTTGAATTCATTTTCTAATTAGAAAATGAATTCTTAAAATCAGAAAATGATTTTAATTAGGAAATCCTTATCTTTTTTTTTAATTTATAAAACTTTAACTGTTGTTTTTGGAAAGAGAAAATCTGAAATCTTATCGAAAGAATGTAGCTTTTAATCAATAAAACTTTAACAAATTATTTAAAAATAAAATCAAACATTCCCGACGCAATGAAACTTTTAAACAATTATATATATTTAAATATTTACAAATATATACGCACAATCCACGCAGTTATAATATATAAATTCATGAATAATTCTATCATGAATTTATTAATAAAATTGATCAATTTAAATCTGAAACTAATTAATTTTAATACGCATTTATGAAATAAGTTATTCTTTATGGAAATTAGCATGGATTGAATGTATAAAACCCCACTGCATTGGAAATTTAAGGTTAGTACTAGGGTTTGAAGTGGGCTTATGGCTGGATGTCATAAAGCTAGGATCGAACTCAGACCCAACTGCTTCAATATCATCCATCTTTTCCATCAATTCTCTCAGAATTGAATACAAATCTCTTTCAGGTTTGGATAATACTTCTGTCTTATTGCTTTCCATTTTTATTTATTATTTATGTCAAATATTCTGTATCTTTTTAAAATAAATTGTGAAATACTTTACTTTTATTTATCCTTACATAAAACATATCTACCCATTCAATCCTACAGCTGCGAATAAAAATCCACAAAGAACAACAACAACAAATATCCTAATATCTTATTTAAACCTATGATATAATATAATCGGCTATATAACTCCACCAATGCATACAAACATAATACCACTTTTAGCATCTATATAAGACTCAAACTTGGGTCTTTAATTGGTTATTTCGGCCCCATGTTGGGTGCCATTTTGTAACTGAATGTAATTGATGATTGCTGTATTCCATTTAAATTGAAGAAAGAAGTCCCCAAATATTGGTGCCATTTTGTAACTGATTGAATTTGATGAATGCCAGTAATGGTTAGGATGATCAATCTGATCTGATGAAAAATCTAAAATCTAATTTAATTTGATCTAGTCTAGCTCAATCGGGTCTATTATTATGTAATAAACCATCACAAAGCACAAATAATCTCTCTTAAAGTCTAATTTGTTTAAGCTATATATAGAAAATGAAAGAATAATGAGATTATCTGCTCCAGACATCAACAAATCCATCACATCACAATGTATACTGCATTGAGCAATGAACTAGCATATCATCACCCTAAACAATAATATATGATTATGTTAACTACTTGGTTATCAATCTAATGAAAATCAAATCCAATCAATAACTAAAACAGATTCCAATATATATTTCATTAGCCTATTATTATTGTAATAATTTAAATCTACTTCATTATTTAAAGATGCTGCATTTTATCTTAACGGATAAGCTTCTAAAGACCTATAATTGTATTTTACAACATTTAAATATAGACACTATTTAAATATCAAAACAAAATAATACTTGACTCAAATATATATCTAGTTTAATAAATGCTAAATAGAAAGTATAAACATTCATTTCAATAAGCGATACACAATTCTTCTACTCCAATATTTAATTAATAATTTTCTATTGAAATCAACTAGTTTTTATATCATTTTATAAACACTTTGAAAACCTATGCATGCACTTAAATGTTTAAACAAATTAATCTATGTCTAGTTTACTAAGAAGCTATAAAGTAATATATAAATAATTTATTCATATCTTCCAATAAAGTGATACTCAATTATTGCTTCGTTTATATGTTAAAAGAAAATACTCCATGAAAACTTATTAAGTATTTTCTATTTTTATAATGTCCAATCATATTATATAAAAGATATGTTAAGTTTCCATTGGATTTCCATCGACCTATAATAATAAATATCATCTATTTAAACCTTCAAATAAATGAATATGAAATTGGTTGGCAATAATTAAAATATATGATTATAATTTAGATTTATCCCAATTTAAAGATAATATTTACGTAAACTATTCAACAAAGTTTGTACTCTTTATTCTAGAGAAACTTTAAAAATATCTGAGACTAGTTATTCTGAACCAATGATAAAGCATGATCTATTTATGTTTTTATGACGGAATCAGACAAATGTAGAAATGATTGACTTTGTAATATTAACTAAGATAAATGATAATATATATAATATTTGAATGCAAATATAAATATAAAATTCATATGGGAATAAAATAAAATACTAATATGCAAAACATACCATATCTTATATTTAGCTCACTTACCAAGCTGAGTTTGAACCTTGTCATTTAAATAGCTACATCATCTTATGCAATCCAAATAATAATAAAAAATTAAGGGAGTCCTGAAATTTGAATCACTCAATTTATTTGATTATATGAAAGAAAATTGGCAAGATTAATAACAAAATACATAGGAAATTAATGTATATTTCAGATTGATTGAATAAATAAAAATGATAAAATTACTATGTGTATCTCTAAAATGTGCTGCAAAAACAATAACGACATAAAAAAAATGAATGAATGAATGGAGAGACTTTTGGATATCTTACTAAAAAATATATATATAACAGATACCAAAGATATGAAATAGGATGAGATTGAAATCTATTTGTTTATCAAAATAATAACCAATAAATGAATATGAAGTAATACGATACATTTGAATCTCTCCGATCATTTGCATTTAATAAATTATATTACTCTTAAAGATAATCTAAATAAAATACAAATCATCCTTTTTAAATATATGTAAAAAAATTAATATGCACACATTTTTATATATAAAACTAAATCATACCATATATAATAGACTGTCCGTTTTCACTATTTATTTGTCCATTGCAATTTACTTATTCTCAGTTTCTATGAATGTCGCAAAGAGAAGATTATTTCTCAGAAAAAAAATATGTCAAACTTTATAATGCTTCACTAACAGTCCTTTTCCTTTCCAGAGAGGAGAGTGCAATTTAATTAGCCATTTTATGATGCAAATTAATCCAGTTGATCCTGAGTGTTTCTTAGCTTGTGACATGATATTTATCCAAATGCAACAGTAGTTATATGCCAAACTTTAAAACAGAAATATCTTTGTTTTTAAACTAAAATAGCCGATTTTATATAAAGCATTTTTTTTTTCATAGGTTTCCTTTTTTTTTTTTTACATTTTGCTGCCGTTACCCTTTTGGAAATCCTTCACAACTGCCCTTCAAATGATTGAACGGGCAGATAATTGAAGTTTATTTTTTCATGTTTTATGGTTTAACAGTTTTAAAAAAAATATTGAAGAACTTTTATTTATAAGAACATAGAAAATACATCCGTTCGTGGCAATCACAAAAAGATGATAGCTTACTCTTCTAGTCTTTTGTGCCTTTTTTATAGGTTCTCTTTCTGACGTTCTGGTATTATAACAACCATTGAATACTACTCAAATAAACCTCAATGCCAAACAATTTCTTTACAGCAGTTTTCGCGCGGTTTGTAATGTAAGTTTGGAGAAAAAGATACATGGAAATTAAATCCAAATTCGATTAGATTTTTCCTATTATTTGTACACCAAAATACAAAATTAATATCACAACCTTTATTCACTTTATAAACACAAATAATTTACACATATATATTTTTTTAATAATAATATTTTTTAAATTAATTTATAAACAAATATACATAACATAAAAACATTGAATTATATGTAATAATGTTACTATGGTGACTGCATTGACAGAAAAATAAAATATGTAAAATAATATCGATCCTATTTAAGTAAACTTATATTGTACTGAATTGTTTTCAAAATTTATTAGATTTTCCATTATCTATCTATCAAGCAAAAGAAAAATCAAACAAATCAACAAATTTCTTTATTTATTTATTTTTTTTAAATACCTTGATCATTAATCTGAATATTCACAATATATATGTTTAAAAACAAGTATAATTTATATACTTGGAGTTTAGATATAATATATGGGATTTGAACTCAAGACTTTAAAGCTCCCTTCAGCTATCCAATCTATATATTAGTTGCTGTGAATTGATGTCACTTCTACCAATAACCTGAAACTGACATTTTTTAAGAATAACTATTATTGTTTAATGTATAAGGCTCATTATCCATCTAATGTTTCAATGATGAATTTAATCTTCTCATTGGTGGCTGAATTTTTCCTTTTATTGTCGATTTTTACAAATAGGTTAGTTTCCTAATGAATTTGATCTTTCATAACATAAAACCAAAAGAGTATGCTTCACTAAGGTTATTTGTGTAGTCACATTTAATATAATAAATTATATAAATTAATTTTTTTCAAGAATGTGAATTTTCATATCTATAAATCATGAAAGACCAAGAATACCAGCATATTTAATTTTTTAGAAATATATGATTTATTCATATTCATGTATGTTTCAATATAAAACATTTCTCTTTGAAAGAGTGACTTTGCACAGAATATGCATTAGGTTATGTTAATGTCATTTAATTTTATTTTTACTTTGTTATATATGTTATAATTATGTGCATATGTATGTTTATATGCCTGACAAAGTGGGTTATTCTTGTTTCATCTAACATTTGTTTGGCTAAATTTACTTTTATTGGCAAGCACTGTAATCATAACTAACTTTTTTCATTGCATTGCTGCTTAATTATGCAAACGTTTTTATTTACATATTCCACTTGTGTGATATTTGATGCCATTCCCTCTTTGTTTATAGAATTCTTATGATTGGCTATGAACTATGTAACTCTCCTTTACTTTTCTAGTTCTAAGCAGACCAGGTTGGTGTTTTGTGGGTTGAAACTATGCCTGAATTCATTTTCATGATCCAAAACCTCAGATATTTATTTAGGGTTTTCTTTAGTGTATTTGTATAGATGCTTATGCTGCTATTTTGGGGATAATATTGGTTCAAGATTCACTGCATATTTTGGATCACTGCACTCAATCTCATAAATTATTTGTAAAATTTCTTTTTTTAGTAATTTGTCTTTAGAATTATTGATTAGTCTATTTTTCTGGATGATGTTCTGAAACTAACAGTTGTACTTTTGTTGTAGTTATTTTTAATTTTATCAGCTAGTTTTGCTATAAAAAGCATGCTCATCACGCTTTATTATTATCTTGTCATCTTAATTTCGCTTCGTTTTATGTTGAATCTTTTGATTTCTTTGTTCAGTACTTCTTAGTTGTAATCTAGGTTGCATAAATGTTTTATATATTCTTGGAGTATTTTTTTTATCTGCTTCTATAGATCAATAATATGTTTGCATATCGACGAATTACTAAGTGCATTTTTTAAGCTGGTTGTACAAATTGTGATTAAATATTTTATTGAAAAATATATTGTTACTTATGTGAAAATTTAATGCTTAAATGTTATTAAGGATCTGTTATAAAAAATACATATATAAAAAAATCTATCAAAAAGTTATGTTTATTTTTTTAAATGTTCACCTGACATTTTTGATGTTAATTTATAATAAATCTATAGTTTAAAAAAGTGTTCTTTAAAATATTTTATTTATCTTAATCTTCTAAATATATATGTTCTACATATACAATAAAAAACATAAACCGATTTAAGTGAATTAATGCATTTCTAACATCTTTGCAGAATCTTTATGCGGAGGAATTTTATGAAGACGCTAACTATTATGCTAGTCTGTAGCAAGTTGCTATCTACCTACTTACCGAACTCCAGATCTTAAGCATGCAAGTAAAATCTATTAATCATTATAATTCAGGATTCTTTTCAATATATATATAAACAATGTTTGTGATCATATCAATACCCATTCCTGATAGTTTATTTGTACAATATTTCCCGTTTGTCAATTTTTAGCCTTCTTATTGGCAGATTGTACCGCTCAATTCATCTTTTTTATAATAATCATACTATGTTTCTTGACCTAAGTCTTATAAATATCAAAGATTATATATTTTTTATTTCAAAATATACATTAATAATTATCTTTCATTTTATCTGATTAATGACAGCAGTATAAACATAAATGTCATCTTATTTTTAGAGTTATTTACTGACATAAATGAAATGAACTTTTTTTTCCCAAAACAGTTTTTAATATTTGCGTTTTTAAAAATGTACATCCAGCATTCTTATAATAATAGAGATCACATTTAAAGTTTTATTGCTGATATACTAAGAATCGAATTATAGTACATTGTTGCCACGGAGAAAATTAAAGTACTATTTAAAAAAAAGATTACTTATTATTATCCATATTCAGCAAATTTAAGTAACAATTTTAAAAATAAATTAAAACAAGTAGTTCGCAGCAAAGAAGTAAGCTGTCAGAGGAAATTATTTTTTTCTACAGCGATAATATTTAACTATAGTAATTCAGTGATTAAAATCTTACTTCCATTTTTATTCTTTATTCCGACCTTGCTTCTTATGATTTCCATGTCTTTAACGAGATTTAAAATATTATCCTAAAGTGATTTTTAATTTTTCTTGAAGCAATTTAATTCAATAATAAATAATTGCTGTTTAAAAAATAAAACCAGAAAACATTCTGGAATGAAAATTTAAAGCACTGATACCTGGTAATAACTAAATTATTCAAGGTTACTATAGATAATACTAGAATAGAGAATTAGTCTTGTTTTAATAAATATAATGTTCCATCTAAGCTCTAACATTTTGATTCAACATCTTACATTTAAGTATAGCTTCAAAACCTGAATGAAACATATTTTTAGAAATACGTTATATAATTATAAAAGTCTTGTCCTTATATTACACTATTTGAATGGTGTTCTTTTTTTCTACAGATCAGCAAAAAACATAAGCTATCAACGATTTTATATAGTTAGCATTTCATAAAATATATATATATTAATCCATAACACTGAAAAGGATTAAGACAAACTGACTCCATCCAAAACTTTTTACAGCAGTGCTGCAAGAAGTATTTTGTGGATTAAAATGGAAAGCTAAAGGAGGGAAAGTAAATAGAGATAATTTATGTCATTTAGATTTTGCATATAATTATAGTTATTTTTAAAAAATAATGCTTTAGAGCTGCAGGCAATGTTGCAGGAGTTATTAGATGAAATTAGAAAAGTGTGACTAAAGACAAATGGTAAAAAGACTAAAGTAATGTTCAATGAATTTTCTCAAAATATGAAAATAAAGATTGATTATGGTCAATTAGAAGAAGTTAAAAGCTACAAATACCTTAATCAGATTACTAGTACAGATGGAAGCATAATGGATGAAATTAATCATAGAATTAAACTTGGTTGGAATGCGTTTGATAGAAATAACTTGAAACTAAAAGGAAATATGCTTATGTGTTTGAAAAGGAAGTTTTTAATAAATGTATTTTACCAGTTCTTACTTATGGCCTTGAGACTTGGACTCTTAATAGAAGAACAATACAGAGACTTCAGATCACTCAAAGAAGTATAAAGAGATGCATTTTAGGAGTAACAACAAGAGATCAAAAACACAATATATGGGGGAAGAGAATTAACAGGTGTTACTACTGACCTCAGTGAAAAATTAAAAGTCTGAAGTGGAGTTGGGCTGGACATATTGCTAGAATAGATGATAATAGATGGACAATTGAAATCATAAACTGGATTACAAGAGTTTGTAAAAGACCCAGAAAGTGACCACATGTGAGATGGATAGATGAAGTAAGAAAGTGCGCAGGGGTGATGTGGAGAAAAGAAGCTAAAGATTGGAGAAGTTGGACTGAATGTGGAGAGAGCTTCAGCCTGCAGTGGATTGATAATGGTTGATGATGATGATATTAATCAATTCATTTATTTAACCATCATAACATTCTTTTGTATGTATTATCTAATCACACCATCAGTTCATAATCTATCTATCTATCTATCTATCTATCTATCTATCTATCTATCTATCTATCTATCTATCTATCTATCTATCTATCTATCTATCTATCTATCTATCTATCTATCTATCTATCTATCTATCTATCTATCTATCTATCTATCTATCTATCTATCTATCTATCTATCTATCTATCTATCTATCTATCTATCTATCTATCTATCTATCTATCTATCTATCTATCTATCTATCTATCTATCTATCTATCTATCTATCTATCTATCTATCTATCTATCTATCTATCTATCTATCTATCTATCTATCTATCTATCTATCTATCTATCTATCTATCTATCTATCTATCTATCTATCTATCTATCTATCTATCTATCTATCTATCTATCTATCTATCTATCTATCTATCTATCTATCTATCTATCTATCTATCTATCTATCTATCTATCTATCTATCTATCTATCTATCTATCTATCTATCTATCTATCTATCTATCTATACTGGCAAGAATATTTTCATACATAAAAAATATTATCTACATACTTAATTATTGATCTATCTGTCTATCATATCTATTAATATGTTTTTGATTATCTATATGTACCTCCATTCACCTATTTACCAACATACTCACCTACTTATCTATTTTCCTATTTATCTACCTGTCTATTGACCTACCATCTACATACTTTCCTTTTTAATTCTTATTTACTTTTATCTTACTACATCTTCTTACATATCTATACACTTTTCTACTTTCCTTAATTATCTACCTACCTATTTCTTTCTCTTTATCTTTCTTCCTACTAACTATTTATCTATCTAATGGCATAAATATTTTCATAAATAAAATTATGTTAAATAATTTTTGGGATTTTTTCATGTATAAAAATAGGCAAAAGACTATTCATGTGGATAAAAATTGGTATATAAACAATTCTGATTATTATTTTGGATACGGATGCTGTCTAAAATTGTTTGCTGAAATATCACTAATATCTTAGCCTTTATTTAAAAAGAGTAATAGTAAATGTATTCTAAAATAAAAATCTGGATATTAAAAAAAACTAACTTGTTATAAATACACACGCACACATAGATCATATAAATATGTAAAACAGCGGAATTTACCCTTGCAATAATCTAGATAAATTTTAACATAATCTGACCAAACATCAAACAATTAAAATTGTCAATGAACACACACTGTCTACTAATAGTAATTATCTGATTATATTGAACTAACAGACTTGCTTTTAACTTAATATTTTAACTGATATTTAAAAATGAGACATAAAAAATATGTGCGAAAATTGATCTTTAATAACTTCTTTGAAATTTCACAAACAACCACAAATACCACATGAATATTCATTTACGAGAAACTACTTTTTTTTTTTTCAGAAACCAAAATTAAATGACAAAAAAGGTCCAAAGTAGAAACATTTTTTTTAAGAGATAGGAATATAAAAAGTTTAGTGATTTATTAGCAAAAAAATCACTAAAAATGAACAATTTCAAACATATTAACTTTAAAAATATGGAACTCCCTTAGCATAATTTACATTCACCAAAAGTTTGTTAATCAAGATTTTTTACTAAGTATAGATTTTAACAAATAATGGTTGTCTCACAGAAAAGTTTTCATCAGAAGAGAATGGTTATATATATATATATAAATATTTTTGGGTACGAAACGTGTATTATTTTGCATTATAATTCGATATTTGGACAGCCTAGCAAACACCATTATCAAGGTAAACTTTTGAAAGAAAAATCGTTAGATCTCAAACAATAACATGACTCAGTGTGAGATGAGAAATAAGATTCAACTTGAAGTAGTTCAGCCTTCACAATGTGAGGCTTATCAAAATGTTTATTTCCCTCAGTTTTTTCACCTATTAATTTTAAGTTAATATTAGATAAAATGAGGATGATACATTTATCATATGGCTTCATGGCATTGATGCCTTAAATTCTTTTCTTGTGTTTATAAATAATTGGCATCCAAATATTAAATTTACTATGGAAGTAGAAAATAACAGATCACTTTCTTTTCTAGATGTTTTAATTGCAAAAAAATGTGATGAAATGTTAACAATATCAGTTTACAGAAAATCTACCCATACATACAGATATCTTGATTTTAATTCTCATCATCATCATCATCATCCTGCACAAATTTTTTCTGTAGCAAAAAATCTTTTGACTAGAGCTTATAATTTATCTGATAAAGAACATCTTACTCAAGATATAGAACTTACAAAAAATATTCTACTTTCTAATAATTATAATAAAAACATCATATGTAAGGCTTTACATAACATTAATACTAAAAAGAAAAAAGAGTATAGAATTGACATTTTCTCTTTAAATAGAGTAATTTTACCTTACATTAAAGGGGTTACTGATATAATCAGTAAAAGACTATCTTGTTTTAATATAAAGACTACTTTTTCTACTGGCAAAAAAAATGGTTATTTTTTATATAAACCTAAAGACAGAATATTTTTTGAACACCAAGAAGTTTATGAAATTCCATGTTTGCAGTGCTCAAGGAGTTATGTGGGTCATTCTAATAGATGAATAAATGTCAGAATTAAGGTACATAGAAATGCTTTTAATAAAAAAAAATAGCACATCAGTTTTTACTTCCCATTTTTCAGAAATTGGTCACAAACCAGATTTTGACAATACAAAAATACTTGATAATTTGGAAAGTTATGATTTAAGAACCATGAGAGAGTCAATTAAAATATTAAAGAGACCTACTGGGTTAAATAGGGCTGATGAAGCACAATGTATTCCAGCTATGTGGAAACCTATCATTTTATCTAATATTAACTTGAAATTAATAGGTGGAAAAACTGAGGGAAATAAACATTTTGATAAACCTCGTATTGTGAATGCTGAACTACTTCAAGTTGAATCTCACTTCTCTTCTTGCACTGAGTCATGTTATTCTTTGAGATCTAATGATTGTTCTTTCAAAAGTTAACCTTGATAATGGCAGTTGCTAATCCATCGAAATATCGGATTGTAATGCAAAATAATACATGGTTCATACCCAAAACTATTTTTTTTATCTATATCATATAACTGTGAAAACATTAAATATAATATATATATATATATATATATAGCATATATATATATATATATATATATATGCTTTATTTCAATTTTTAATTACAGAGTACATACTTTTCTAATCTCAGTTTTCAAGTAAATACTTTTTAATAGATTTAAATATCAACCCATACCAATGCTCTTCTCATAATAAAATATTATATCTCCTTTATAGAACAAAAACTAGAAAAACAAAAATATTACAATTGTCCCATAAATAATATATAACCTTTTATATTATTTAAATAAAATGCCACAGCCATAAAAATGGAATTAAATTATATTAAAATTTTTGTGCTACAACTAAAACATTAATAATTAAAAGTGTCACACATAAACCCCATACACAGATTGCTACTATGACAGTGACACAACAATGATGATAATTATTACATTTTTTATTTGCATTCATATATAATTTTAACAATGGTGTAAATTTAGCAAAGAAAAAAAATTCTCTTGATGTTAAATTTGCAAAATTTTTCAATTATTCTTACAGATTATGTATGCAATAATCTCATTGCTACTTTCATATTGACATTTACACAGTAATCATCCTAAACAATCAAGATTTAGTATTTTCCATAATAAATTGCATTAAAAATTTTACAGTAATGAAAAATTTTTCCACCAAAATAATAACCTTCTACATAATAAATACAACATCACAATAGAGTTATTTATAATACAATTATTAATTCATCAAAATTTGAAAGAGCTTGTACCATATAGAAAAAATATCAAAATGTCCATTCCTATTTGAGTTCTGACTTTTAATAAAAACTTTTCCCCAATATTAATTATATATTATAAAACTCTTAAGCATTCTATATTCCACAAACTACTTAAAAACTATTTATTCCATATTAGCCAAAGTTCTATATGATATAAATATAAAGTAATGGAAAGTTAATTTATTTATAATTCGGTATCAAAAATGATTGCTTTCTATGTGGAAATAAATTATGCTTTACATTCAATAATAATAATATTATAATTAAAAAAATTGAATTTGTATCCCCTACTATGCTTAAAAGTCATATGGAAGCACAAGACAGTCTACAAAAAGTGAAAACAGATCAATATTTAAAGATTTCAACATTGCCATACTATACATTCAATAATTTAGAAAGAATTATAAAAGAGAGAAATCAGAAAGCAAACTTTTTTTTGTCCTCAAATTTATGCTATTACAACCTGGAATGAATTTTAACACTAGCACCATTTTTTAAAACTTTAATTAATTTTATAACATACTAAAATTACATTTGGATGCCTGCACATTTGCTTACAGTTGTATGGTATGCATAATTAATTATGTATACACTAAAAAAAAATTTTTTTTTTTTGTATTTGCATGTAGTCAAATGAAATGAACTTTTTCATACATTAATAAAATTGACAATTATCAATTAAACATTTAATTAATATAATCTCCATATTCAAAATTTTATTATATATATATAATTCAAATAAGCATAGCTTATATATAAAATCAAATGGAAGTAAACTGCTCCCTGACTTAATGATATGTATAAATAACATTTCTTAAAAAATAATAAAGAATGGAGTGAATCCACTTATTCTTACAGATTGCAATATTTATAAGATTTCACTTGTTGGGTGTTAAATATTATCCAGATTTAAATACATCACTATTTTTAAAATTACAACTGTTTAAATGGAGGATAGAGATGGAATCTCATTTTTAATGATCTCTATAGAAGTAATAATAAATTTATAAAAATAAATATCAAATAAACATAGATTAATGTCTTTAAAATTTAAATGGTAATAACTTACACTTCTGTGTGAGTTAACATATATAATCATTATTTATTCATAGAAACACAGATTGAAGATAAGGGGTTACTTCTGTTTGGATATATTTATAAGTACATGTAGATTTACAACAGCCATTCATAAATGAGTATGGCTATTACAACTCTGAGAAATAAAGATAATTTAGAAATGAGTTTTGCAATGACTCTATAAAGAAACTGGCGAACAACAAATGCATCCACATACAAATTCCTTTTTTTAAATTTATTTAATATTTTGAAATGATGTTTTAATTTTTTAGTAGAAAATTTTTCTTTCTGAAATACTTCAACTCTTGATGAACTAATCAATATTTTAATTCTTTAGAATATCTTTGAGATAATAATTGCAAATTATTTCATGTCTCTCTCCCACAAAACCTATATTCATTATTACCATATAATAAGCTTTTAGGAAGTTTTGTATTGTTCATTTGTTTTAAATCTTCAGTCAAACAAAGGTGCGATTTTACAAGTGTGGATTCAATAGCAACATATCCAGGAAGTTGAAAAACATATTGATTAGTTTTAAATTGCACTTTACGCAAAACGTGAAGCTTAGTATTATAGAAAAGAATTATAAGTTATTTTATAACTATCAGATTATTAACCAAGTTGGAAGAAATTAATATTTTCAGTCCAAATATAAAATAATTTTAAAAAGAACATAACTTCAATGAATTTGTTGATTTGCTGGTTTTTATCTCTGACACAAATTTGCAGTTAGTAAATAAGAAAACTTGTTGTATATATATATATTTCGTATATGAAATTTTATTTGTTCAATTCATATCAAATATTATTTATACATATATGCAGCTTACAGATATAAGATACTTAAAACACATTGCAAAACTGGTTTAAAATTGAGCATTTTTAAAATTCAAGATCATGTCTGTTTGAACATCACCATGACCCACCATGAATGTAAAATTATTATTTTCATTTATTATTTAATAATTAAATAATTTATCACTATGATCTTGAGAGCTAATCAAAGTTCAGATTTTAATCAAACATATTAGAACTTTATTAGCAACAACATGTAAATTCTTCATGGCAACAAGGACATAATTTCTAATAACAGCTTCAGAGAAAAAAAATCCTAAGCAAACATACAGAAATGTCATCAGCAGGGATGAACAAATTCTCCATGGTAACCAAAGAAGTTTACTCTCACCAAAGGTGAAACTACAAATTTTAAAAGTCCATAAAGAAACAAGGATGTAAGCTCAAATAATATCAGCAGCTTAAGAAACCAGGGTTCAAATTTTAAACAAACAGATGGAAATGTCAGCAGTAATGAACAAAATTTCCAGGTTAACCATGATATAAGTTCAAATGGTATTATTGGCTACAAAAGTCAAAATGCACATTCTAAAACAACATATGCAAAAGTCATCAGTAATAATGTACAAACATTCCATAGTAACAAAAATGTAATCCCAAACATTCCAAGGTCAATTCCATGTTTTCGCAAAACTACTCTCAATGACATCACAGATTTGGATTTGAATATACAACAGCTTCACCTCTCTCCCACCATTGACTGGATATTAGAAACTATAGCAAATATTAGTGATAGATTTTTCAACACTATCTCCCAAGGTCTTTATACAACATTTAAGAGATTTTTTCCACCCTGGTCTCTGGTGTTATCAGTCACTAATATGAATATATCTCTATACAATTTCCCTCAGCAACTTCTCTATGACACAATTACAATACATGGGAAGTGGAATTGTAGTCAGATTGCTGTATCATCCAAATCCTAAGTGCCTTGTGATTGAATTTTTCCAGGTTATGTAAAGGAACACTTTCAAAGTCAAATCAAAACACTTGGAAACTATGCAGTGATAACAGTTGATCCAAATCAGAACAATTGCATCACTGGTATGTTAAAGAATTAAGTTCATATATATCCCAAAAGATTTCCAATAGATGATGAAGATATTGACTCAAATAGATTTGTACCCAAATTCTTGACCAAGAGGCAACTTTATGTTTATACATATGTAGCCTAAAACCTTAATTCTATGCCTATCAAGAAAGGGTGCATCTTGCAACTCAGTGCTTCAATCTATTTCTAAAACAAATTTGAAAACAACCAGCCATTAATTAAAATATGGCAATTTCTCAACTGAGAACAGTAACAACAGCCATCTTATAGTTCAAGAAACTCCTTGATAGCCACCCATCCCACTCCAAATGTACAATTCATGTCAATGGATTTCACACTCACACCAGAACAAATGCCACAATCTATTCACATTGTGTGTGCACCATCAGTTTTACAACTGGAATTATCAACCTGTAATACCTCTGATGAAACAAAAATGCCAGGCTATAGCACAAATGCCTCGCCTCCTCTTGAGATAGACCCATCTTGAAACATAGCACTGAATCAGCATATCATAATAAATAAAACTTTAATAAATATTATAGAATAAATTGCACCATGCCTATCACCTATATCGCTTTCCTCTTCACACCCAACTCCTAATGAAAAGAAAATCTATATGGCCTAAGATTTATCATCAACCAAAAAACCCCAAACTAATGATACATACCATCTATCACTCATCAATGAGATTACTGACAATCTCTACAAAAACATGCAGGCCACCACATCACTGTACCACCCTGATCACTTACTTGCTCACCCTTTGAACCAGACCCAATACCATTCCAACATAACCCTCCCTCCAAACCAACTGATCAATCACACTTACTAGGAATTGATCAACAAACAATTGAATCTACGGATAAATGTATGTGGCCTCAATTCAATATCAAAGCTATACCAATTACAGAAGTGTCATTCAACTTCATCTCTTTGAATTACCAGAGACCAAAATGAACAGAGGATTTCAAATTAACACCTATCTCCATAGACCTGATTTCTGAGCTTGCTCCAAAGATATTTCTTCACCATCAGTAGGCAATTATAGTCTTATTACTTTCAATTATCTAGTCAAGTCATTTTCACAGTCTCTTACTTTCAAAAAGACTCCTGGGATTATTGCCTTTCTTTATACTCCATGCACTAAAATAATAGGGTTAAATGTATATGGCCTTAGTTCGACATCAAAGCTATACCAATTACAGAAGTGTCATTCAACTTCATCTCCTTGGATTACTGGAGACCAAAATGTACAGAGGATCTCAAACTAACCCCATTGCCTACCTCCATAGACATGATTTCTGAGCTTGCTCCAAAGATATTTCTTCACCATCAGTAGGCATTGATATTCTTATTACTTTCAATTATCTATTCAAGTCAGTTTAAATTCTGTATATTGATGGACCCTTACAAATTACCACTTTTCATCATCATACAGTAGCACTAAACATAGTATTCATCTGTATTCCCTCCTGCCCTATAATTATCACATATATCATCTAAACCATCAATTCAGTTTTTACAGTTGCCCACACTCAACAATATTAATGGGTGATTTCAATCTGCATTACTCAACTTTTATAAATGGCTTCATCTCTTAAACTTCCTATTAATGAGTGAGTACTCAGGGTTTTCTACCATCTGGTTCAATAACTTTTCACAACAACTGACATGCCACACCCATCAATCTATGTTTTCACCCTTCAATGTTTCATCACATAATAAAACTTAACCACACTCCACTCTCCAACCATTTTGCCCAAGCAGTTATACTTAATTTTAATAAACTCCAGGCAACATCCATTCAATTATGTACATATTAATACACATGATTTTTCCATCATTTACTAGACTCAGCCTAGAAGAATCTTGACTTCATAGACATATTATCACATCATACGCTAATAACAGTTATTCAGCCTAACTCAAACTTACTATCATGCATGCAAATAATTAAAAGACTACCTTGCAATCAAAATAACATTTTTTTGCCTAACCTAGCAGCATATGTTGACAAGAGTATACATGCACTGGAAATTGGGTTTTCCATCCTCATCAAAGGTCCCTATGGTACTTCAAACTCACATAGATGTATGTACTGGACATAATATTATCCACACTATATATCTGCACTTTAAAATAAACTTCAGAGCCATGATGTATTCACTCTATAAGTACACTGTTTTGGACTACTATAAACTACCATAACTTTTTAAACCATTCAGTTTGCCCCCAAACTCTTGTCACATTAAGCCTCATAAAATTCCTGCATTCATATTGAGTCATCTCTGTCATTTCACTATGCTGCATTTGTGACCTGGCCAATGACCAATCCAAAATGATATATAGTGTAAAAAATTTGTATCCAATTGCCATAGCACCTATCGCTAATAAATATGAGGCTACATCTGATCTAATCAACTTCCAGCTCATCTTCAAGGACCATTAGCCATTAAAATACTTGAAAAAGTAATCAATGGCCAAATTGGGCCACACACTCATTATTATCACATTTACAGTTTACTAAAAAAGACTCTACCAGCCAAGCAGCACTCATATTTATGACAAATCTAAGCTCACTTCAAAAAATAAAATAAGAGAGTCTCATTGCAGTCAAGATTGTTATACAAGCAGCTTTTGATTTCAGAAGCAAACTGTGCAAAATTCCCCAAGGAATTGAGTAGCTTGGTTGTTGTTACAGTTGATATGAACAGACTGATCACATTAAATTTTGCAAAGACTGATTTACAGAAGCTGCTAAAACCATATGGCACAGTTACAAGATTTAATTATATCCTTGAAAGAAAGAGCTCAAATGCCCATATTAATCAACTTGCCATTTTTTTCAATTACTCTAATCAAAGAAATATCTCCATTGCCTATTTCTGCAATTTACTGTGCTGAATCTGCCTCACTGATAATTTCACTTTGGGGTATACTGCTGCAGTGTTTTTTATCAGTTGCATACACATTTGGTGAAAGATTGCTCTGGGAGGTTATGCAATCATTGCAATCTTAGGGGGTCAAAATTCCACACAAGCATGCTACTTTACACTCTCATGAAGATGTGCAACAATCACAATTGGATGACCTACTTATGTTAGATTAAGCAGAACTTAACAAGATGCCAGATTTGCAAACTCTAAAATATACACAACCTGGTACTGAAGCTGTTTCATCATACACTAAAGAGTCTGCTTTGTTGTGTCCCAAGTACAAAAGGAAATCAATAAAGTGAGAAAGAGGATCTAAAAGTTCCCCATTCTTCCTTCTTTCAGATGCAGTTTCAGATTGAGATAAAAGTTATGCAGAAAATGATCAATGTAATTTAAAAATTAAGGGAAAGAAGTTAAAATTGGGTAATCATGAACTGATGCTAGTTTTACCTCAATTATTAAAGTCTGTGAATAAAATCAATAAAATCATGAAGACTGGCATGTGCAAACAGAACTTTTTAAAGGTACTGGAAGATGAGGAATGCAAAGTGACAGATATCATCAAGACAAGGATATAGAACAAAAAATTAGTTTGAAATGATACAGGACAATCTAGAAACAACAGATTCTAATGATGAAGTCAAGAAAAAAAGCAGTGTTTACTTTGATGAAGATAGAAGCCTTATAATTTGGGGCAAATATAAGGGTAGATGGGGGCAGAACCGATATGAAGTGTGACTTTGCCTCATCATTTCTAAGGAAATAACAGATAAAAATTAAATGTGAAATGCAGCAGAATTATTGTAGAATCTTAATTAGGGGGAAAGTAATTATAGAAGGAATCCTACAGCATGCCATTACTTCTGGTGGGATGCAGTGGTCCACATCATTGCAGAGAAAAGCTTGGACAGTTGACATATCACTAGCACCAGCCATGGGTAACATATGGGCAAGCCTTTTCACTGATATTTCCTGTTTGAACATTCTGGCCTTTGAGCAATTTAAAGGTTAAAAACCTAGGTTATTCTGAAAATTACTGATTAATAATGGTTTTCAAGTACAAAAATGCTGCCTCAAAGATACTGAAGCAGTCAATCTTAGCCCAAGATTGTGCTTCATGATTCTATCTACTAATTTGTGTTTAAACCCTATATCCCATCTCGCTCCTTTAGTTGTGTATATATATTTTATGTAAATATTTGAGATGTGCACCTAAAAGTTATAAAATTTAATTATTATTAATTCTTTTTTTTATTAAAGTATATAGGTGCAGCTTATTTTAAAACTTTTTTAAAAAAATGTTTTTCCTATTAAACTGTATATTTTATAAAATACAAGATGGAAGATGCAACCATTAATGGTCCAAAAATAAATAAAGGGTTGGAAATATAGTATTGTTTTAATCTTGGGAAGGAATTTTTAATTAAAGTTTTTACTTAAAATAAAATTAAGAATGGGATTAATAGATTTTGCTTTTGTATAAACATTTTTATCAAATCTGTTTTCAATCTGAAAATAGACTTGAATTTATTTTTGGACAGCTATCTGACAATTGCATCTTCAAACAATGAACAAAGAAAACTTAAAATTTTAGATTAAAGATTAGATTTGAGCTAGAAATAAATTAAAAGCATTCTTCAAATATCTGGTCAGGAGTATAAAATGGGGCCAATTTTAAATGCCAACAGATCAGCTACTATTTAGAGAACTGTGCCATTATAGCCCACATTGCTTTGAAATCTGAAAATGATGATCAGGAAAAACCAATCACCTTCCTGACCATTGTGGAGTCATCTTCTACTGCTGTAATATTCTGCTCCCCTGAAATAAAGAAAATCCTAATAAAAAGAACGTTGGAATGCTGATCAGAATCTGGCTGTCACCAAGAAGAATTCACATGGATCCATTAAATGCCATACTTTGAAAAATGGATTATTAAATGGTGCAAGGTAAATTATTTCAAACTGCCACCATTGAAACTAAATCTAGCTTACCTAACTAGACTTAAACTCTATTAAGAATTCTCCTAATATATTATTCATTAACTTTGTGTTTTACTAAAACGTAAATGTAAATTGCTCTTAAAGAATTTTCATGAATCTTAATCTCTTTCATATGCTCTAACTTACTTTAACTCTGGTGCAGTCATTTATTTATAGTTATTTATTACTTGATTTTAAATGTATGCTTTTATTATTAATATGCCAATCTCAAGCAATCTGATGAATTTCTAAAATCTTTTCTTTCTTTTAAGTAAAAATTCATGAATTAAGGTTATTAATGTCCCTTTAAAACATAATGCATTATTAATTAATATGTTTGCCAGATTGTTTTTAAGAATCAACATTTTAGGTTCATTTTTAGTATAAAAATTTATTATTTGTTTAATTCTGAATTCTATCTGGGGTGAATCCAGAACTTAGGCTAATTAATGCTCTGAAATCTTAAATTTTCATTTATTCAATTCTGAAAGGGTGACCCATTAGTTGTTTTCTATAATTACTAGTTTTCTTTTATTTTTTCATACTCTCAAAATATCATAGGCTTAAATATTATCAAGTATAAAAACCACAAAGGTGTGATTGAATCATTTTTAATATAACAGAAAAGTAGGGGGGTTTAAATCTAAATCTCTCTTTATATATTCTAGTGGCATAGTATATTATTTATATAAATTATGTTATTCAAACTAGGGTCATTTATTTTTAAAGCAGTAAATCTTAGACAATGACATTAGTGACAACTTTCTGTACTGCATGACTGACATTCAGCATATCTTCATGAATGCTGGGAGTTGTGATAAAATTGAACCCATAGATTTCTTTTCAAGCCTTCTCCTGAGGATAGTTGACCTTTCCAGGACCACATTTCATATAAAAAGGCCTCTGGCAGTGATTCCAGTATGCCTGGTACATGCTATGCTTATCCACTTTTGTCATATAAAAGGCCTGCATGTGGTGATGTCCATGGCATGCCTATCCACTTTTCTCTAAGCACTGCCCAAAAAGGGGGTCTTAGATTTCATCTTTCATCCAGAAGCATGACTTTTCCTGTTATTTCTGCACCATTGTCAATACCACCACTTTTTTATATTAATATTTCTTTTGCTTATGACCTAATTTTAGTGCTGTAATATTAAAATTTCACTCTGCTCAATATATATATATTCTAACCTAATAAACGAATTCATTCACGTGCAAATAATATTTAAATCAATTCGGAAGCCTAAACGCTTCCGTATAGGACGGGTAACAAACCCTATATTACCTAATATAGCTCGACATTTGGTTAGTTATAATAATTCAGTGACAGCGATATGCAGTTCAGACAGAGATAGACTTAAAAAAAAAATTATCATTAATAAAATAAATTTAAAAAGAAAATTTAGAATAAACTAACATTCTTTCTCTATCCAAAACACATTCTCTGAGCTGCAAGTACTTGCACTGTTCGACAATGATGATGATGATTTCATGTCATTGTTAATATTACTGACTAAAACAAAACATTCATTAATTTGCCAATATGATCTCAATATTTTATTATTATACAATCAGAAGCTGCAATCTCTTAAGCTATGCCACGCTTGTAATGTTGATCATAATTGACCAATTCTTAATTTAAGAGCACTTATAATAATGACACTAATCTCAGGGTTCTCTGTTATATTTAATAAAATGCTCGGCAGTATTGTGTTGTCGCATATGACTGACATTCTGGTCGGCTATAGGAAACATTTACCTTATTTAAATTCCAGGTGTCTTCATCCACATATCAACTATTATAATATTTAACGAGATGATAACCATATTCAATAACAACGCATAATTTTGAATAATACAGCCCTTTTATCCAGAATCTCAGTCGGAATGATGAAAAGACAAGGGTGCTTTTGTGTCCTTCCATTATCCATGACAACACAATAATTTCACTAAGATTTATTACTTAGACACTTCACTTAAAGGTGTACTTAACAATGTGCAACCAAAAACGACTAGTTTGGGAATAAGGTGATTTTACATACATATAAAATAAAATGACTTGGTCTGAAGTTTTCAATTCCATAAATAATTCTTATTAAATTAAAATATAATGAAATATTCTGATCTGCCTACAATTGTCTATCTGGTGTATTGAATTTAAGAGTTCATAAATGATTTCGGACTCAAGAAAAGTATTGCAAGTATTATGCAAATACACTTTTATTTAGCACACAAGAAAAATGACTCAAAACAACTTGTAACAAGACTATAATTTATTATTAAATTTTAACAAGATTATGATTTATTATTACAGTTTAACAAAACTATCCTTTATGATTAACATAATAAATAAACATATACAATTTATTCGATCCCATATGGATAAAACAAAATATAACTAACATTAATTCATCTATACTTTTAGACTTGGATTCGAACTACTTCTTCATCTTCTTTTTACATTTATGCAAATTGAATATAACAAAATAAATATTATTATCGATACATCAACTCATCCGTTTAGTGTATCTTATATGAATGGCTGCTTAACTGTATTCACTAACTATTTGTTTTAAAATAAAAACAATCTGATTCTAGGCAATACGTACAAACGATTTATATTATCATATCTTTAATTAAATGATAGTTTTTATTTAGATAACTTATTATAATTTATGGGTTATTTATCAGAAGTTACACTTATTATTTTAATGTTTACCTTAAGAACAACTGAAGTTGTGTTATACACACTGTATTCCTCAGTATAAGTTATATTGTGAGTGCTACTTAATCATTAACCCGAATTAAACCTAGTATTTGAATCCTCCATTGGCAAATAAAAATTTCTAAATCACGGGTTATTTATCAGAAGTTACACTTATTATTTTAATGTTTACCTTAAGAACAACTGAAGTTGTGTTATACACACTGTATTCCTCAGTATAAGTTATATTGTGAGTGCTACTTAATCATTAACCCGAATTAAACCTAGTATTTGAATCCTCCATTGGCAAATAAAAATTTCTAAATCACGCAATTTTAAACTTACTCTCTCCATTGACTTACGGGTGGATTACCAGCACTATTCCGCCGCACAATCCAGACATTGATCATAGATACTAGCATGCTATTTTTACTAAATGGATCTTGAGGAATTAACCTCCAATATACCCGTTATCTTGCCATATCTTTCTAAACAAAACACAATAATCAACACCTTCCTTGGTGGAATTATCTCTATTTTCTCATGAGGAATATGGAATAACACCGAAGGTCTGTAGAGTTAACTACTATATTAAAATAGTTTGGTCCTTGCCTCTTACTTGGGCATAATAGGAACACACACCAAATATAATCCTCTCCTGGGATTTTAACGAATGAAATACACTAAATACGATATAAATTACTGATCATCCTAACTCTGAGAAGCGATCACTTGGGTTATAAACATACCCGAATACTAGTTTTATCTATTCCCCTCATGGAAAATAAAGCTTTTGGGGAGATCATTTTCCATCCCACAAAATAGATACATTACAATTATTACTTATGCGAATATTAAGCATATACCTATGCTATATCGGGGCAAGACAAGCAAATACACTAATTACACTAAATTTATGTTCCGGGGTATACTTAGATCAACGTCTGAAATCAATGGATATCACAGAATAAAACATAATAATTTTCACCTTTGCCAAAGAAACATTCAACCAGTAATTGGTAGTATAGTATCTTGAACTAAATCAAGTGAATGCGTTAATAAAGAATAATTGGGAATAAGTTCTTCAATTAACATAGTATAAATTTGTTTCAAACTTTAAATAAGTAATATCCTGTATAGCACTTCTCTTTAATTACTTCTGATAATTTTAACTAGATATTTTACCTATTAAGTATCTAAATTTTTCTTCTTTTATGCATCTAACATATAAATTTATACCCATAATGCATATCATAAGTAAACACATTTCATAAAAAAAAATTTTTTCATGTCGAATATAAGTTTAACCTAGAATAATTATATGAAAACATACCTTTATGATTACAAGGTCATTTAAATATTACTTGACTATACAGCCTTTCACCTGTTGATATAAAAAAAAAAATACATATAATTTTACAAATTAGAAAAAAAAAATCATTACTTAACAAGTGCTTATTATCTCACTAGAAAATTGTTTTCCGTTGGGCAATTTATCCAGATGAAGAACTTGATCCATTCGTAGTTCACGAAGCAAATTTAAAATAAGAAACACATTTTATTATTTCATTTATATAAAAGTTGCCTCCATTCTGGTGCACTTAATAAATTAGGCAAAGAAAAACATAGCAGCGTTGGATGTTAACTCTTCCTTGAATTAACTGATATAATTTTGGGATCCAAGAAAACAATACATATTTTAACATGATGAATATTTGACAATAGACGATCACATATACAATTCTTTTCTTTTTACTATTGGTGATACGTATCATTTTTAGCTAGCTGGCTTATGAATAAAATAATGCGCGAATTTTCCAAAATACTATTATTATAAGGACTGCAGCTGACTTACGTGGATATAAAGTTTTAACGACTCCAGTTGATGGATAATATAACATATTATATTATGGTTATAATTAAGTCACTAATGTTTGTAGTTTTTATTCCTACTCTATGAATTATAATTTGTCTTTAATAAGGAATTCTCCGTAAAATGCACACATACAAATTTTTCGATATTTGCCTTGAAAAAATTTTATATTTTCTTTTTTAAAAATATACAGTGCATAAGTAAATATCATTGATCATTAATATTATTTCTAGATGATTTTCAGTGAATAAAACATATTTTAATGTGGGGAACTTACATTATTTTCAAAGCAGACAATTTCTTTTAGAAAGAGCGTGAAATTTTCTAGTTAACTTTCCTTGGCTTCTATAATATGTCTTTTAATTATAATTTTTCTTTTATACCACGAAAAGATAATTAAATAAGGTAAAGTTAACAAATAATTGATTATTTCCTGGAAATTACTTATATTACTTATTTTAAATATAATGACACTTTCCGTGATTGCTGTAGTTAATACGGTCATTTTGAACTTTAGCATAAGATAGTACATTTTTGCGTATAAAAAGCTTTAAATAGGTAGATGGCAACAGAAAACAGAATATCTTATCAAAAAGGATTAGCCACGCATGATATTATTAAAAATGTACTTGACTTATATTTATTTCTGCAATAAAAAATAATAAAAAATTTGTTACCGAATTTCAGTACTGCTTCCTCCTTGTAAAACTAATGTCAGACTAAACTTTCTTCAAAATTTGGCGGTCTTCTTTTAGCGACCTCTTACAGAAAAATAATCATTTAATTATACATAAACAAAAGAAAGGAAAAAAAAAACTTATTACAGTCATATAGTTTTCCGTATGATTTAAATGGATTACAAAGTAATTTGACAAATAATGAAAAATAATAAATATCTTTAACTAACAATGCTTATTAGTGATGTATAATTCTGTATACATTATTATCTAAAATAATTTAAAAATTACCAGAAGTTATTGTGCTTTATGATAAGATACTTATCTACTCTCCCTCTCCACTCATCCAAAATCAATTACTGTTTATGATATGTGCTTTTATACTATATTAAATTGCTCTTATTGTCAACATTTTAATTAAATTATTCATGCTCTTCTTCAAAATGGCATTGGATTACCAAATTTATTATTTATTTGCTTAAAACACGTTAAAGTGAGTAAATAGCATACTTTATTAATCACTTAATATTATTATTATTTTATCTTTTTATTTTCTAAAAAAGGATAGCATTGTTTTCCTGTGGAAACAATGCCAAATAAACAAGTGTCAATAACACAGGTTACAATAATATATATATATATATATATATATATATATATATATATATATATATATATATATATATATATATATATATATATATATATATATATATATATATATATATATATGCAAAATATTACTAATTTTATTAAGTAATAATGTTATTTCAGTCTTATACAATCCCACCATCGCAATTTATTTGGTATTTAAGAGTACAGGCCTTGGGGAAAATAAAGTGTTCACCTTACTATTGTTAAAAGAATTTTTCAATAAACGTTTTGTCATAGATTCAAATATAATCTTTCAAATATATTTTATTTATTTTCATGACTGTAATGGTGTGAAAATAGTTTATATTATAGCTGTAATGAATCCCAAAATATTCCCTGAAATCAATTGCTAGTCACCACATTTCAGAACCGTATATAAAAGTGTTAATAGCAATTTTATTTAAATTCTTTCTAATAATTGATTGGCATCTTAATATTGGACCCACCAAAGATGTGTGTTTATGTATAGTATATGTCATTTAATTAATAAAAAAGCATATGAGAAAAAATAGCATGATATGTAAGTATCTATCATTTGGTAGTCTGTTTGCTCATTCATGCACATACAAATGTATGCAATTAATTCATAAATGTATGTAAATAATTTGTCACTATATTAAAAAACATATTTTTATTATCTAACTTATTTGAGTTGTTCAAATCCGTTTTTTTTCACTTCCACACTTACAGCCATGCGTGTACATATTTTAGTTAAGTCATAGTTAATAGATGTCTCATTGTTTTTTTATTCTGCTAGTGGGCTGGACTTAAGAATTAATTTTCATGTGCCATCATTATTTATGTTATTCACTAGATGTTCAATCTGGGGCTTGTGAAATGGGTTTGAGTCTAGGTTTGTACCTGATATAAATATCATGCTTGACTGGGTTTGAAGTACATTTCATTGAGTTCCAGCTCATGTTAGATGTATAAACATGTTTTGACTAGTGCAATACATACCAAACTAAGTTATTGTGAATACTAGCCATGGAGGCCTCTGGGATAAGATAGGATTTTTGTTGCAATTATGGTTTAAATTTCTCTGTCATTATTATAAATTTATAGATATATACTTGATAGAATCATGAGTTAAGTTTTCTATGACATATGAACTAAGAATGTAAATTCAAAGAATTAAACTGGGGATGATGAAGCCCACTGTGGTTTCAATCTCATGATTACCATAGATATATTCACATACACTTAGTAAATTCTTTGATTAAACTTGGTAGAACATAAGATCTAAAAATGTAAATTTAAATTTTAAACGAAGTCAATAAAGCTCTTTTGATAAAAAAAACATTTGTAAAACCTATGTAACACATCTTTTAGAACTTTTTAAAAAATTTTTGTTGAAGGTGCTAAAATATTTGTAAAATAAAATTTCACTGGATTGAAAACACCCTTGGAACACACTGATTATATTAATATAATGACCCATACATAAAGATTTATCTTATGACTCACAACATTTTGCAATTAAAAGATTAAAAATATCAAAAATATATAAAATTGGGGGGAGGGGAGAGTTATGTTTTATGTAAAGATACATACTCTATTAATAATTAAATATTAAACACAAACTGTCTTTAAATATAGCCATCAGCTTCAGTAAATCAGAAAAAATTGTATGCTTTTAAAGTGATGCAGGATATTTATAATGAAAATTTATGTAATGTATATATACATTTCAACAAAATGAATAAAAATTCAGGAAATATATATACATAAAATCAGGGTTTCATTATTATTAATGGAATAAAAATTAGATCAAGCTTGAAGAGCAATATAATATTTTGAGTTAATTAATTAGTCTATATGCTTTATAATTATTATTATTATTATTAATATTATTTCAATTGCCTGAAGAAATTCTTTACAAAAAGAAGTAGAATTGAGGAAGTATAGAAAATACATTACTTAAGGCAATCTATATAATATTCAATAAATAAAAATAAAATACATTTATTATTATTATTATTATCATCATTAATATTTGATAACAAAAATATAAGAAAATGTAAGTGCAGTTTATCACAATCAAATCAATATCAAAACATCATATAAAGTTGTGTGAAAAAAACACTTATAAATTCCGATTACATAGTAGATTAAAAATTTATATAATAGATTAAAAATTTCGTGAATCGTAGAACTCCATTTACATGAGAATTAAAATTCATATCAACTAAATAATAATAATAAAAAAAGTAAATTAATATTCATTAAGCAAACTTCTAGAAAATATATTATTAACAAATTGAGTAGCATCTTTTAAATAGAGTTCATAATTTTATAAAATCTAAAGATTATGATATAAATATTAGTTTAACTAATTAAACACATTTTTGAAGCATATTTTCATGTTTGTGTTTATATGAGAATAGCATACAAATTTGTAATCTTTAAAAAACCTGCCTATATTATAAGTTTATAAAATGTATAAAAGAAGGAATTTTCAAATGTAAATAAATCATAAAAACATAAACTAAGCAAAACAATGAAAAAAGTTCTAAAAAAATTATAACTTGAATAGAGAAAATAAAAGAAGTTTGCTCAATATTAGTAGAAAAATAACTAGAGTTTAAAATTTCTGAAAAAAAATAATCATAAAAACCTTTGGTGCAATAGACTTTTGTTCCTAAATATTTTTATTTATCTATGCAGTTTTCTTTTATTTCGTTTTTGTCCCAATCTTTTCATATATATATATTAATTATAATTCATACTAATTTTCATGAACAACTACGAAGAACTTTGGAAATGTGCAACTACTCGCTTTGAAAGAAATAACATTTGTTTTCACAAAACCTTTAATATATTGAAGCTGTAAATATAATCTCATCTATTCACACGTCACCTAATGCTAATGTTAGTAGCACTAGTATGGGTTTGAACTTAATCATATGTATTAACTGACACCCATCTCGCTTGAGGTGGTAGTATATGTATAATTTATAATCAATATTTATAATCAATATTATAATTTTTTATCTGAGTCATAATTCATTAATGTATATTAAAGCTAACCTCTTTATAATAGTAATTTTGTATATTTTTGTAGAATTATTCTGTAGATTTCTTATTAAATGTAAGTGTTAAAAGCCATCGTATTATAAAATTTCTTATTTATAGAATATAACAAATTTCTAAATTTTTGTGAATAAAGTTTTTTTTTTATTATTATATCTTATTTCATTTTCACTACAAATCTCAATCTCAATAAATAGGCTTTGTTTAATACATGACTTGTGAAATTTTATTAAAATGAAAAACAGATTTGTGATTATGTTTTCTTTAATTAGCAAATAAACCTCTGGGGCATGTTCAGTGTTGGCGGGATTTCCTATTATGAAGGAAAACTGACCAATAGAAGAGGCGACTAGAAAAACTCAGACCACAGTGAGGAATCATGAATTTAATGTCACGTATCTTGAATCTGCTGGAACATATAAATAGATAAGATTTTGGCTATGGAAGAGAGTTAGAATCTTGCTTTCAGTTAGAGTCATGTTCACAGAGTGAATATACTTCATGCCAGTTTGTTTCATCTAAATAATGTTGGAGTAAAAGAAGACTATTTAATCCATCTTCTCTGATGTTTTGCTTCTCTTCTCCACATAAACCCTGCACACTTTCTCATCTCATCCATCCATCTCACATGTGTTCTCTTTCTGGGTCTTTTACAATCTCTTGGAATCCAATTTAAGACTTCAATTGTCCATCTATTATTATCTCTTCTAGCAGTATGTCCAGCCCAAATCCACTTCAATCTTTTAATTTTTTCAATGAGATCAGTAACACCTGTTTGTTATTTCTACCAAAAGCACTCCAAACAAGTTTAATTCTATGATTAATTTCATCCATTATGTTTCCATCTGTATTAATAATCTGATCAAGGTATTTGTAACTGTTAACTTCTTCTAATTCATCATAATCAATCTTTATTTTCATATTTTGAGCAAATCGATTAAACATTACTTTAGTATTTTTAACATTTATCTTTAGTCCTACTTTCCTACTTTCATCTGATAACTCCTGCAACATTTTCTGCAGCTTTAAAGCATTATCTGCAAAAACAAATACATCCCCTGCAAAATCTAAATGACTTAAATAATCTCCATTTACTTTCACTCCTTTAGTTTCCCATTTTAATCCACAAAATAATTATTGCAGCACTGCTGTAAAAAGTTGTGGAGATATGAAGTCACCTTGTCTTATACCCTTAATGTTGACTTTCCCAGTATCATTATGTAATCTAATTGTTGCTGTTGCATGTTTATAAATATTCTTTAAAATATGACAATATCCTGGATCTATACCTTGATGACCCAATTCTTTAATCACTGAAGAAATGTTTATAAAATCAAATGCTTCTTCATAATCTACAAATCCAAAACATAATCACAACTCATATTCATTTGTCCTTTCTATAACTTCTCTCAATACCTGGATATGATCTACTGTACTAAAACCACTTTTAAATTCAGCTTGTTCTCTTGGGTGGTGGAAATCCAATGGTCTCTGAAGATGAGTTGTAATTATCTTGGTAAAAATTTTGTATAAAACCTATAAAAGGCTGATAGGTCTATAATTTCTAATTATCTTCTTTATCACCTTTTTTAAATACTAATATTTATTACTGCCTTCTTCCAATCATCTGGTACATCTTTATCATTTAGACATTTGGTATATAACTTTGCTAAAAAAAATTCTATTTTTTCACCTGCTTCTTTTAATATATCAATTATAATTCCATCATTATCTGGAGCCTTTCCTTTTTTCATACATTTAATTGCATATCTCACTTCTTCATTTAAAATTCTGGGCAATTCAGAAGATGTAATAGATATAAGAAGTATTTGTTCTTTATTACTATATAATTCTTGATAAAAGTCATCTACTCATTTCATGATGTCATCTCATTTTTTAATAATAATTTCATCTTTTTTTTTCTTGCAGATATAAATTTCCTACCAATACCAAAATGTTGTTTTACATTCTTGAGACTTTTATTTTTTTCTACAGATTTTCTTGCTAGTTCAAAGTTAAACTTTCTTATATCATTTTCATGTCTTTTCTGCACTATTTTACAAAATTCGAGATATTCAATCCTTTTTAATGCATCATTTTTGTATATCTTCATATTCCTTCTTTTCTTCATAAATTCTCTGGTCTCAGTAGAAATTTTATTGGTCAATTGCTGCTTTTTTTATCAGCTATCTTTGTTGCAGTTTTTAAAAGTGTATCCGTTATTTTCATATTAATTTCATTCAAATCTGAATCATGTTCAAAATCTACTAATACTTGAAACCGATTTGTAAGTTCTAATTTAAATTCATTAGAATGTTTCTGAAGATTAGAAATATCAACTGTAAATATTGTTTTTCTTAATAATTTTTGTCTCTCTAGTTTTGCATTAACATGTATCTTCCATCTTACTAATCGATGATCACTTCCTGTGTCAAATTTATTAACATTACAATCTTGAAATATGTATTTTCTCTTAGTCAAAATATAATCCAATTTTGCTGTACCTTCATTTGGATGCTTCCATGTCCATTTCGTTTTAACATTTTTCTCAAAAAAAGAATTCATAATATAGTTTTTCTTTTTCTGCAAACTCTATAAGTCTATGTCCTCTCTCATTTCTATATCCATAACCAAAATTACCTACAGCACTTGCATTTTTTATTTGTTTACCAATTCTAGCATTAAAGTCTCCCATAACAATTTCCAAATGTTGTTTACTCTGATCAAAAGCCTTTTGTACATTAATATAAAAATTTTCTTCTACTTTATATATATATATATATATATATATATATATATATATATATATATATATAAATAGAATAAAACAAAAGGCTACATATATATATATATATATATATATATATATATATTGTAGCCTTTTGTTTTATTCCATCTATAAACCAAATGTAATAAAATGAAGTAATTGTGGAAAAAAAAATTTTTTTTTGATGTAAGAAAAGTTAAAAGTTTTATTTGAGAAAGTAATGGCTATATAGCTCAAAAGAAACATATATAGAGACAGTTTGTGTTTGTATGAAATATCTATTACTAAAGAGTTGATGAGAATTAAGATTGAATTGATTGTCAGTAGCTTTGGTTAACAGTTTCTTTCTAGAGAATAAGTTTAGAGTTATAGGGGATTATAGTGAATATTTATGTTTATGATTATCAGAAATTATAATTGATTTTATGCTTGTAATTATAAGAAATTATGATGGATATTTGTGTTCATATAATCTGAATAATCAGTTTTCTGTTTCATGTTCTGCACATGTATGTGTGGGTGATACAGATATATGAGTTTGATTTTTTCTTTCCTTTATAGAAATTGACATAATTTTATATATTATTTAAAATGTAAATCTAAATAGGAAATTATTTAAAAAAGAAGGAAAGAATGTAACCTTTGTTTGACCAAAAAGTGTCAGTAAGCTTATTTCTTGGGTTAGATCTTCTTTGACTAATTTTCCATAAATTAATCGCTGATGTGTTAATCAGAGAAATGTTTTTTAAGATGGGGAAAAGAAAGTTGTCAAGATTAACACTTAAGAAAGAGTCTATTGTTCATTCTGAGTGGAGATTTTTTAATTAGACTTGAAGAGGAACCACTGTGGGGGGGTTTAACATGTGTATTCTTTTCTTTCTTTTACTCTATAAAAGAGGCTGAGAAAAGTGAATATGAGAACTTTTGCTAATTGAGAACTTTTTTTAACTAACTAAAAAATTAATCTGTCTCTGAAGGTGTTTTCCAATTTTTTTTTAAATTTTCTTTCTCAGAATTTAATAATGTATTTAAGTTTTATAGTATACCAAAATATGAATTTCTAATTCATCTATAAGTGGTGCATATTTTTTTCCTCACATCAATTATGAAGAAATCAACTTTTAATAAGACATTTTATGTTAAATGCTACAACTTATCCATTCTGCTTATTAAAAATTAATTGAAGGAGAGAACTGTCAAATTTTTTTTACCAAATTAAAAGTCCAATTCATATTCTGATAATTATTTGGCGGTTAAAATTCGTTTGAAGAAACTGCAGCAAACTTCTTTAAAATGTTTAAAAAGTTAATTCATGTTAGTAATCAGAGACTGCTTGTTGTCTATAATTTGAACCTTTAAATGGAAAAGAAGAAGAAAGGGAAACAAATGAATTCAAATCCAGGAAGAAACTCATCAAATGGAAGGTAATCAACAGAACTCTTTTAAAATTTATTAATTATCCTGTAGCTACATTTTTGATTTAAATAACTATCTACATTTTTATCTATCTTAATTCAAATGACTGTCTGTGTGTTTTATACACATAATTTAAAAATAACTGTCTGATGTGCAAATATATAGCTATCTCAAATAAAATGAACAGAATACATTAATTTATTGATGAACAATTAAAGGAAAGGACATTAAAAAGAGACTATCATAATGTTGATATTTATTCTTTGTTTTATTTCGTTTATATAATATGTCATTTTTTTATATATATTTCATTTTGTTTATATAATATGTCACACTCTAATCACTAGGTTATCTTAATGTAATAATTTTTTTTATTTATGTTAGAAATGTTTAAAGGAAGGGAAAATGAGTTTGATACCATTTAAGTATAGATGCTCATGTAAATTTAAATTTAAAAGTAAAGAGAGAAATAATATAAATATTTTTATATTCTTAACAAAATTTTAATTTGTGCTTAATATTAAATATAAAGAGTGAGTGGATGGATGATCATAAAATCCATTATTATTCTGTAAGTGTTGATCTGTTATTAATATAAATATTAAGTATGTTGTTGGCTTGACTGTTTAAAATTGAAACGATTCATATATGTTTTGATTTGGGATCTGGTTATTCTTTGTCATTTATTTAGACTGAAGTCAATGTATGTGTGGGCATATATAAAGCTATAAATGCTTGTCATTACTAACATAAAGTTATCCTACCACCCAATAGATGGGAAATAGCTGTCTCATGATTTATTTACCATGGCAGTCGGAGGTGACTGGGTTTCACTCCATTTATTTGTTAAGATAGGGAATTATTAATAAAGTTACTGTTTAAGTGTAGAAAATGTTTTGCATGCCAATATAGAGAATAAGTGTCTAAGAAGAGCTCTTTACACAACTCTAGATCTTAAGAAAAGATCTCTCTCTGGCTCAAGCAAATGGTTCAAGTTAGGAGTTATGGTCGTTGTTTTTTTAAATTCCCCTTACCAAGACGCTGCTGTGTGCACATTATAAATACTGCATGGTGATGTGGGATATGAAGAGAGTTTTTCTTATGTGGGACAGAATAAAGTTTCCCTGACAGGATAAGGATTCAGTCAGATGTATACATATGATGAGGAATGACAAAGATTTTAATTAATAAACTAACTGATCTGTGTTGATTTTTTTTGAATGATGGCAAATTGAGGTTGTCAAGCTGAATGGACATACTGACCTATTAAGATATACAGTCAAAAATGTAAAGTTCTGACAAGCATGAATGTAAAAGTGTGGGTTTTGAATTTAAACCTGTTTGCAAAATCAGTAGGGGATTTTTATGGCATATCATCCTTCTTCATTGAAAATGTGAAAATTATTGCTTGATAAAATGATTTAGAAATTTATGATTATTTAACATTGCTAGTTAGAATAATTGAAACAAATATATTATTTTGGAATAGTTCAATGGACAATGTTTACAATAAAAAAGGGCGAAGTAGAAATTTATAGGTTTTCTTCTCTTCCAAGATAAGTTTTCTTAAAGCTAAAAATATATAAAATTCTGATTCCGTGTGTGAGCGTTTGTATTTATTATTATTATTAATTATTTATTTAATAAATGAATGGGTCAGAACAATAAGTGAGTCATCCAGAAAATTAGTTAATTTAAACCTGTATTCGAACAATAGTCTTTAATAGATCTGAATCATATATTTGAGTGTAACAATGTTATATTTAAGTGTGTTTTTTTTTTAATTTTTATCATTATTGTTAATGTAATAAAATTTTACTATTGTTATAAGATTACATTGTGTTTTGTGTTTTGATGTTTCAAATATCTCCAGAATCTATTTATCCAGCACCTATAGTTAATGTAATATTAATTCATATTTAAATTTAATTATTCATTTTTATAATGATAATTTATTTCCACGATCGATTTACAGTAGTCATTATTATATTGTTTCCATATTCGATTCACATAGTTAATTTTATATTGATAATTTGTTTTCATGATTGAATTACAGTATTGATTTTCTCTTGATTATTTCTATATTTGATTAACATAAATCATTTTGTATAAGTCACTTTTATAAACTTCATTTTCACGTGGTTTATTTTCATAATTAATTTATGTAATTTGATTTTATGATTTATTTCCGTACTTTACTTTCATAAGTAAATTTTGATTGATTTATCTGATTGATGTCCATGGTTTACTTCCATAGTTTAATTTAACAAAATATGATAGGTTTAAAGTTATTAATTAAAATTTGGTCAATAGATTAGAAATAACAGAATAAAATGACAGGGAATAGTTAAGTGAAGTTTAATAAATTTAATCTTTTGATTCATTGTAATGTGAATATTGGGAACAGACATAAAATCCCTTTCCTGCTCTTGGTGTTTAGAGTGATTACCAATAGTAAATTCATATCAAATTTCAACTTAGCATATTTGGAATCATATCCATTACAATGTAATCGCTTATAAGGGCACCTCTTGACAGATCTAGACCTTGAGAAAGAGCAGTTCAATTATTAATCTAAGAGCTAGTTTGGAAGTCAAGTAGCATATTATAATAAAATTATTGTACTATTATTAAAATAGGGATCATAAATTGATAGTTGATCAAAAGATATATGTGTGTTAGAGAAACAAGATTAGAGATTCTCAGATTAGAAAACATAGCACAGACATTCCGTGTTATATAATTGTAGCTATTGAAAGTGATAGATGCTGAGAATGAAAAATAAAATAATGGAATTAAATGGGGATGATTTACTTATGATAATTTTATCTAGTATTAGATTGAATAATAATTTTGTATTATGAACATAGATTATGAGTTCTCTGCATTAATTACTGATTTATTTCCAGTCAGATATAAATGAGAACTGTATATAGTATTTTCTGTAGTTACCACTTGAGATCAGATATTTATAATAAAGTTGTGGAAGAAAGTTGTCTTCTGATTGTAGATTATGAATATTATAATAGATTTATCACGAAATATTTGCATGACTAATGCTAGGTTTGAAATTAAGACCACATGGATTGAATGGTTTTATCAATATTATTGTTATTATTATTATTTTTTAGAGACAATTTAATTACTTTCTCCAGTATCTTCCATGGTCCTAAATATGGCTAATGATGATGATCTCTGGTGGGCATTACAATTTATAGCTGCAATTTGGCACCCCGGTATATTTGATCCTAAAGTTAGTATAACATTCAATTGAGTAGTTACTTGAAATAAATGAGAGTTTGTTGAGGTTGAATAAGTGAAAGAGTGCGCGGAGAAAGTTGAGGTGACAATATATATATATATATATAGTTGACAAAGCTACAAGGTAGCGAAAGCACTTCTAAGTTATAGTTATACATATAATTTTTATAGACTTTTAATTACTGTATTTTCAAATATTTATTTATAAAGTTATGTATATTATTTTGAAGAAATACAGACTTCGATTTGAAATATTATATATATATAAGGATGTTTTTATATATTCATTTTCAAACAGTAAAAACATCCTTATATATTGAAATATTATATATATATAAGGATGTTTTTACTGCTTCATTTTGTATTACAAATAACCGGAATAAGTTAGTGAATAATTCTAAAAATATATCTGTCAAGCTGAAAAGTAATGTTGTATATAATATTTTTGGGGGATGTATGTTATGATAAATAGGTGAATCAATGTGCAGTATTGAAAAAAGATTAAAAAGCACGAACTGTTATACAAGCTGTAAAAAAGTAAAAATAATAATTATTTAATGACTGCTTGAGGAGAGTCAAGGAATTAATTGAAAGTACTTCTGTAGGTTGAAAGACTGTATATAATAGTTAAGTTAACTGACATTATATGAACATTATTTTTATTGTTATCACAATAGTTTTTAATTAATGAACATTATATATATATATATATATATATATATATGTATATATATATATAAATATATATTATATATATATATATATATATATATATATATATATATATATAACACTAACATTACTTTCTGCACTTTATTTTGAATTTTCAGATGTTTTAAACAGCATTGCTAGGCTAGATGAAAAAAATCAACCAATTTCTTGCTCTGACAATCAAATCTGATTTGAGAAAGGTCAGTAATTTGCATGTGGGTTTAAACGATTGCTTGTAAATTATTATAGTAAATCTTTGGATTTGATTTTTTGTGAATCCTGAACATATTTATTTATATATTGATGATGAGTAAAATATATTTCAACAATGAAATAAAAATCTGATACTATTGGTAGCAGTAATGATATGAATTTTGAAAAGAATTCTACAAAGAAGAAAAATTAGTTGTATAAAAAATAGAAGGTTTCAGAAAATGATGGAAACATTATAAACCTTTTAGAAAAAACTGATAGAAAGTAGAAATATTATTAGTAAACTATAATGCAAACATCTAAATATTTAAGTTTTGCACCTATAAAATGATTGGAAAATGCAATAATGATATTTGTATTTAAGAAAAGTAAGCGAAAAAAGGATTATAATATGCCGATCTAACATCTTTATGCAAGATAATTTTTAAGATTAGTTTAAACCGTCAGCGTAATAAAATAGCTCTCAAGCCAATCGAAAGAATGAGCTGGATATTACAACACATTAAGTATTAGTACAAGTTTTAAAAAGGAGAAATTCATATAAACTGATATATTAGAGCCATAAAGCATTTCTGCATTAATTAAACATTTGAAGCATCAAATATTACTTAGACTCTAAAAAATAGAATACTGCTGATTAGACTGCATGGACATATTAAAAAAATTAATATTGTTAAAGATGAATAACTGTATAACAGAGATTTAAAAAATATTTACATGTATTATGGACACAATAATAAAATAGAATTAAGATAAATAATGAAAGGTGCAAACAAAATTATAAATAAGAAATAAATACAGATTAATAATAATGAATTCTACAAAAATTACAATTTCTATTATCTAAATCAAATTATTAATGCAGTTGAAAGAATAATGGATGAAATTAATTATAGAATTAAACTTGTTTAGAGCTTCCTGACAAAAATTTCTTCATTTAAAAAAAAAAAAGCTGTATGTTTGTAAAAAAAGAATTTTTATTAATGTATTTTATCAATGCTTACTACTTTATAATCAGAAATCGGAATACAAAAAAAGTTCATATTACAGAAGAACTGAGAAAAATATCAAATAGATAAGTTAAAATAATCGTTGCATTAAAAGTAAGCCTCAATTTCAATCGCACTTATAAGAAAAATAATGTTCTTTTTTAAATTTTCTACAAATATTAAGCTGCAGTAAAATTGCTACTTGTCAGGAATGTTATGTTATTGATGAAATTGTTTTAAAAAGTATTTTATAATTATAACTAAATATATTTTTAGTTTACTAAAGCAATGAACCACGACCAGTTTTCCAATAAGATTCTACTATTTATTTTATAGGAAAAAAAAGGTATCTTAGGAAATAAATCTTCTACTGTTCGAATTTTTGAAAATAAACATATTAGACAAAACTTTAGTAATTATGGTGTAATATCATTATTATTTACTAAGGATTTTGTTAAATAAGCTGTGCAGAGATATAGTTCAATAAATATCACAGACACATAGTAGCTCTTCAAAAGCAAGAAAGACTACAGATATGATTTTTTATATCAATAAAATTCAAAAAACTATCTGATACAAAGAAATGGTTTGCTTTTATTGCTTTGTTCAAGGCATTTTATTCAATTTATTCTACAGATCTATGACATTGTTTTAAATTAGTTGACTGCATTATAGAATAAGAGAGTTGTCATTACTGATAGTGGAAATTTACAACACTTGAAATAAAAACTGTTGTTAAACAAGGGTATATACTAATCTCAACATTATTTTCAATTTTTATAATAGTAGCCCTTGAAACTGTTCATAAGCAACTTCATAAAGCAAACATTAATATATGATAAAGATTTGCTGAAGATTTTTAATTTGGAAAGGTTAAAGAGTAAAATCAAAAACTTCAGTAGCTTCTTGCTATTTTTAAGTTTTTAGTATATTGATAATTGTGCCACTCTTGTAGTTTAAAAGACGATTTACAAAATGTACTTAATGTTTTAGATGAAACATATAAAAACTTTGGTTTACCAACTACTGCTAAAAAAATCGAGTTTTTCATTAGTACAATAGAGAAAACTTTTAATTTGAATAATGTGTACCAATTTAAAAATTTTAATAACTTTTTAAGTAGATAGATAGATTTAGATGTTGAAGTGCAAGACAAAATTCGATGAGCTATTATTGCTTTTAACAAGTTCAAAGATATTTTATTGGAATAATACTGTAATTTAGTTAGTTATATATATTGCATAAAGCTATCATTTTAACCAATTTATCGTATAATAGTTGCACATAAACTTTTCACAGATGTAGCATAAAAATATTAAAAATTTCTTTTAAAATACTCTAAAATTATAAAAATAGATAGTATGATCATAATACTACTCAACATTTTATTCAGCTTGCTGGAAATAATACTATAGATTCTATTATAAAAATACTTCTTTATCACATTGGATATATGAATTGAATGAACTATAACATATACTGGATGGTGAACTTGAGTATAGTTTTCTGCAAAAGGCTTAGCCAATTCATGTTATAACAATCTCACAAGCACTCTAAAGAAGTGCAATTTTGATTGATTTTATTTGGAAGATGTGGCTAACATTAGAATAAGATGGAGAACTATAATTAGACAAGAATTGAAGTTTTTTGGAAAATAAAAGTTTGCTACCGAAGTAACATCATTGCAAAATGTTATATAAAAAGAATAATCGACCTACTTGTTATATATCATATGGATATATTTGTAATGCATATATTCATTGGTATAATTCTTGGAAAAGAAATCTTTTGAATACTTTATTTTTTCTAAATATTACCAAAATCACACTGTTCTTTATTTGTCCATAATATCCTATAAATACAATTTATTCAACCACTTTGAACACTTATTAGCAAAACTCCTTATTTGTTTTTTTAAAGAGATTAAAATTAATTGGCTCTGAAGAAGACTGCAGGTCAGTAGAAACATAAGTGTATGTATATGTACAAATAAAGAGTTTTGCTAATAAGTGTTCGAATTGGTTTGGATAAATTTTATTTTTCTACTTTATTGTTTTATCATGGAGTTAGAATGGTAAAAGATGTGTTTGTGGCTGTTGATGATAATAATAATAACTTTTGAATGAAGATTAGAACACTTTATAGAAAAAAAATTTATAGCTTATAAGTCAGATGTTGAAGGACAAAAGGAAAAGCATTAAAAGTAACAAAAGACAATTCAAATAAAAATATATGGATGAAAGAACAGACAGGTATCTTGATATCAGTGGAAGAATTAAAAAACTGAAGTGAAGTTGTATTGGTTATTTATCTAGAAAGGTAAAATTAGATAAGCAAAATATTGTATGATATCAAGGTAGAAATAGTATATAAAAAGAATAAGAGAGAAAAGTTGGCTTAAGTGATACACACAAAGAATACTATATATTGGAAAAACTAAATAGAATATTAAAATATCTTTATCCTACAATATGTTGTAAATATTATAAATCATAAATTAATATAATTTTCTTATAAGCTTAGTAAATAATCTTATCAAGTTGCACCCAATTTTATGCTTGCATTATATTTGATATATAATAAAATTCATTTTATAGATACATTTTAAGGGTAGTTATAATATTTTATTCTAAAAAATAACAGTTCTTTTTTGTTTACATAAATTTGTAATATATATTTTTAGTTTTCAATTTAAAAATTTATAAATAATTTTTACTATCATCTTTTAAAATAATAACTGTTTATAACACATTAGTTTTAATTTAAAATAAAAATACTAACATTATATACTTTTTCAAGCATCTAAAATAAAAACTGACACTCTCCAAAAAAAGTTGCTAACTAATACAACATAAAGAATTTTTTTTAAAAATCAATTTTGCAATAGGCATTTTTATTGTGAGCATACTACTTCTTAATCAAAAATTCATTAGAAAAGATTATATGATCAATTTTAAAGTTTCATCATCCTCATTTGCAGGAGTTTATATATATATAAAATATAAAAATATAAACAAATATTATAGACAACTATATTTGAATTAATAAATAATACATTTATTTACATCAAATCGATTTGATGTAAATAAATTTATTATTTATTAATTCAAATATAGTTGTCTATAATATTTGTTTATATTAAAGTATTTTATGAAGGCAACATAATGGATATTAATTCCATCACACACACACACATATATATATATATATGTATATTGTAATCTAATTAAATGTGTTCAAATAAGATCCAAGTAAAGGTTCAAAAAAAATAAGTAAAGGAGTTCATTGTAACAAAATTAAAGGTCGCTCAAATAACTATTTCCATACCTGAGTAGTCTGTAATATATATTAAATAATCATAAATTCAAAAATATTGTTAAAAAATTATGAATCCAAAATATTCAGTATATTATTATAAGCAAATTATTAATAACAAGTATTATAACTTAGGTATATGAAATCACGTGAAGTGAGTACACTAGTAATTCAATAAAATATAACTCAGGTATACAGGCAGTAGATCTTATCCACTTTCATTTCTTGGTTTGATGTTAAGTGCATGTTTAAACAAATACTAAGTGAATATGGTCTAGCAGGGCGCCACTAGATTATCTGAATCTAGACACGGTTATATCTAATAACCTTTCACATGTACCGGGTTTGAATCCCCTTTTTGGTACTTTATTTCTAATAAAAATGGGAGATTTTGCTTTTTGAGACATATCACTATACGCACTAATATTTAGGTAAAAGTAAAACATCTTTAAACCAAAGTGAAGTATATTAGACATAAATCATTTCTTAGATCTTAACATAACAAATGTGTTTCAATATTTTTATAAGTTTACTAGCTCAGATTATATATAACTAATTTAGGATGGCAATTCACTCATCCTTGCATGAAATAGATGACGGGATGTGGTTATAATAATACTAAGAAATCACTAAATATTATAAAATCAATATTTATTTATGGCCTTTAAACAGTTAAACAGCTCATTAATTAAAACATTGATGATGATGATGATGATGATAATAATAATGATAATGACAAGGGTTTCAACTACAGCTCTAGGACTAAGCCTAAACATAAAACTAATTTTTATAAAGAAATTCATAATTATTGCTTAATTTTAGCATACTTACTTATATCTTAAATAACTAATATTCAACCATTGATGATGATGAATAATCACACTTAACAAAGACTACACTTAATGAAATATATACGCCTCATTTAATAAAACAAACTAATATTTATTACTGCATTTCTAACATATACATAAAAATTTCTAGATAAACATGAAAATTGACATGAATAATAATAATAATAATAATAATAATAATTGATTATATAACAATCCTCAGATTAATTTCAAGTTCTTCCCCCTTTCCCTTCAAATGTATTTTGTATTAAGTTGGATGTCACATTGACCATGATTTTCACTCCATGAGAAAAGTATTTCAAGAAAAAAAAATTATCTGCTCATTAGCACACATACTTTATAAATCTAACATGTAAGTAGAATGTTAAAACAAAATGTTAATAGAATTGAAAGAGCAAGTTTTAAATTATTTTCTCCCCCCTCTCTTCTACCTCTGAAATGCTATACTTAACTTGAAACAAACTAATCTAATATTCTAATACTACTTGTTACTTCACATTCACTCGCAATTATACACATATAAAAATATTATTATGTATGTGCGTGTTTTATCCCATAATAACAAAATATTATTTAAAACCAAAATAATAATAATATATTAGTTAAAACTAAAATCATAATACCATAAAAAATTGTTTTACACATTAATATTTTTCATAACTGTAAAATTAATAAACAAATAATTTGGATACATTCAAGATCATTTATGAAGCTCAAAGTTATTATTAGTAAGACATTCTTGTTTTTAATCGATCTGAATAGTCTTTAAAAGTTCTTTATATAAAATATACCACTTTATTGCTAAAATGTTTATTAAGACTGATATCATAAAGAAAATAGATATAAAAAGTCATATTACCAAGCTTTTGTTTGTGGCGAATTTCCAAGGGTTCAAACTTGTCTTGTATAATGTCTATATTTCTGCAGCTACCATTTCCGTTTTACTGGGAACAATCTCTTTCTTGAGGTGTATAACTATTTGATGATGATGACTCTATTGAGGTTATTTGCTTTAGTGGATAATTTGGAAATCATTATATTAATTTTTCTTCTCTTTCTGTCATGCATGATTCTTTTAGTGGATGAAATACAGCGGTTGTTTTCACATTTATAAATTTTCTTGAGTTTAAAATCAGTTGTTGGAACAATTAATTGAACTTGATGATTAATATTTATCGGTAGATTAATTCATCTTTCATCGAATGCAGGTGAATGCTTTCTTCCTTCTATTAAAAACATCTTATTTCTCTGGTCAGTTGAAAGGTGTAGAATATTATTTTAGACACAACATCTTTTCTTTCCTCTATGATGTGCAGCTTCCCCAGATGGTCCGGAAAAGATGGGACATACATATAATTTTTCTAGCCAGCCATTTCTTATATTTTCAACATTCAATTTAATAGTCTAATAATCTGAATCATAATCACAAAAATAATAATTCCAGACACATTTTATATCCAATTTTTAGCTAACTTAACCAATCAGAGATAGCGTCACTTGCTATTTTTGGACAAATTTGTTTTAATTAGATCTCTAATTTATTTTCAACTAAATTATTTTTCAACTGAAAAGTTTAATCCTTTTTCCAGACACTTTTGTTTTAAAAAAAATAGACTTAATCCTTATTTCCTTTCTTTTTTTTTTTTTTACATCTAGGTAACATTTCAAATCTTTGAGCTTCCTTCTTTAGATCTTAAGATAAGACAATTTCCAAATTAGAGCTCTCACCCAAATTAAGCTCCCAAAGTGACAAACAATTATTTAAAAAAAACAAAATTGCTACAAAGATAGATATCTGATTAAACAGATTTCCTCTTTAACATAAAATTGTACAAAAAAAAATAATTTGACAGATTTAATCCTTCCTTTTCTTTCAATATTTAGTAAATGTAAATTTCTGTATGTAATGTACACACATCCTTCATTCTTTCAAATCATTCATAAACTAACATTAAATAATATAATTGCTAGCTTAGTAATTATAACCCTATTATTTAAAATTAAATCTGTAACTTTTAAATCCCAATTACATTTATAGAAAAGAAAATAGAAGTATAGAATAAGATATTAGAATTGATCAAGCATAGGTTAGTTTTAAAGAAAGTTAAATTGTTGCATATTTGAAATATAAAACAATTAAATAGTTTACACATACATTGCCTATACGTATGCATTATAACTTTGCTTTTTAACAGAAAATTTAAATATTAAATGTGTGTGCTGCTCTTTTTGAGATTTATTAACACACAAACAAGTAAAGCATATAATTGCTGTCCCACTCTCTTTCTGTCTAAAGTGTTTAAAATTTTGATCTGGTAGGGTTTGAACTTGGATGCCCTACAGCTTCTTTTATGGTTATATAAAAATGTGATGATGATTTTTGGTTTACCTTTTCTACATGCACATTACTATAAATTTAGCTAGTGACTAAATTGTAATGGCACAATATATATATATATATATATATATATATATAATCATTTGAGATCTAATTCTAAATAAATAGTTAGCTAAATAATAAAAATAATTTAATATATGGCAGATAATAGGAAAAAAACTCTAGATTTTCACATAAGTCTGATGGAGTAGCAGTTGTAACTTTATCTTTAATAGAAAAGAAAAACAGCTAAGTAAAATACTTTCCTATAAATTATGATAATAGAATAGCTTCAAATTTCTGGTTAGTGTCTGATTATTTTAAAAAAGTATGTTTCAATATTATTTTTAACTCAGCAATTATGACAATATTTTTTTTACCAAAAGACTATTTGCCATGTGTGGCAAAAAAATTCTAAGCACAGTAAAGATTTGAAATTATGTAGTCATTTTCTAGATATGAATGTTTATCATGCCTAGGATACAACTTTAGCTGCTTACAAGAAAAAAAAAAACATGACATAAAGATGATTCTGCCATAAGACCTTTTATGTACTTGCTAAGACTGAATTTATAAAGGCTATTGTAAAAGATGTTCATGAAATGTAGAGTAAAAGATTACAACATCAACAAAACTTACGTAGAAAGATTTTTCTTTTATATTTAAATAATATAACATTATATAATTAATATTAATAAAGGATTTCTGTATATTCATAATTACATTTAAATTTAATGTTTGTTAATTTCAAGATTTTGTACTGAATTTATTTTTTACGATTTTATAGCAGTTGCAATATATAAGTAATAATTTCTTTATTTTATTTATTTTATATTTTGATATTTGATCTCACTGCAAACATATACTAAACCTGAGAAGCATGCAATCACCTGGGTAACATGCTGGAGTAAGTGTACTAAATGATAATGATCAGAAATGTTAATTTATTCAGAATACTTTCTATAAAAAAAGTGCCTAAGGCTAATTTAAATTGGATCTAAAAAAATAAATAAAATAATAAAGATACATTTTTTTATATTAAATACTTTTACTGATCATGTACTAAAAAAATAATATTCTTCAACCATAGTTGGGGTTTTTAGATTTAACTTGAAATAAAAGCAGGGGGAAGAGTCCAGAAATTAATTAAGTCGATTCCTTGCTATAAAAAATAGAGATTGAAATAATTAATTTCTGAACCTCCTCCCCTATCTTGTATTTCAAGTTAAATCTAAAAATTCCAATTGAAGAAGCAATTATTGATTTTTTTTTGTTTTTAGAGCATGGTAAATAAAAGTATTTAATATAATTTTTTAAAATCTCAATTATTTTTACGTTTTTATTATGGTCACAGTAAATGAAAATGTAAAGCTATATCATACTTTAAATCAATTGGACACTTATAGTTGATATATAATCATTAAATCCCAATATCAATAACAATCAATAATCTCAAACTGTTGTCAAGGCAACCTCCTTTTAACATTAAAGGTGACATCGTACCTTTATTTATGATCAAATATATTACAAACTGTAATTATAATTTTCAAATTGCACCCAAAGTATTACTTAAACATGAAGTGTAATAATGTTCAATCCCCTTTTAACAATAAATGCTTGAGATTGTTGATTGTTACTGATATAGGGATTGTCTAAGGTTGATCAGTTTTAATGATTACTTATAATTCATTTAGCTTTGAACATTATTACACTTATTATTTAGGTAATACTTTGAGTGCAATTTGAAAATTATAATTGCAGTTTGTATTGTTATAATTGATTATTTATCATCTGGATGCAGAACAGGTTATATTTACCTGTTTAAAAAGGTTTATTTAATCTTCTCTGCACCAATAATTTTAATCTCTGTGGTAAAATTGCAATATTTAGTGTTTATATAAACATTATTGCATTTCCCAAAAATCCTTCTTACACTTTTTAAAACTGTAATATTTAATATTTAATAAAAAAAATTTGCTGAAAAGTGTAAGGATTTTAGAGAATTGCAATATTGTATATAAGAATAGTAAAAAAAAAAAAAAGAAAGAAGTGTTTATAAGGATTATATTTATATAAACATATTGGCCCATAAATAAAGGTAGGATTTCATTTTTATTGTTAAAAGGAAATTGCATTGACAACAGTTTGAGATTATTGATGTTATTGATATCAAAATTGCCTAAATGTTGATTGTTTTAGTAATTATTTATGAACCCATTTATCCTTGAGCATTATTATACTTGTTAAGTAAAATTTTGGGTGCAATTTAAAAATAATAATGACAATTTGTATTGTTATAATTGACTAATTTATTAGTTTGAATTGCATTCAGAAAAGGTTATATTTATTTGTTTAAAAAAGGTTTATTTAAACTTTCTTGTATCAGTAATTACAATCTCTGTGGTAAAGATGCAATCTTTAATGTCTATATAAATACATTGGACCAAAAATAAAGGTGTGATTCCATCTTCATTGTTAAAAGGAGGTTGTTTTGACAACAGTTTGAGATTGTTGATTGTTATTGATATTGGGATTATCTAAACATAGATTGGTTATAATGATAATTATGTATGTATAAGAAATCAGTAAAACTTTTCTATGTTATATTTTCTATATTATAAACAGCTTTCTTATTATTTAAATCATAATAAATAAAATTGATAGCAAGTATTATTTAAAAAATTTCTCCTCATTCTTCCTATTTAAGAAACTAATTCACCTACTTAAAAAAGTAATTTCACTCAGTACATATAATTTTACTTAAATCAATTTCAAAACATATAGTGCATATATACCATTAGTTATTTTTGCAGTAAGTTAATATGTGTATTTTTATGTATATATCATATTTAGTATGTGAATGAATATATATATATATATATATATATACATGCAAATTTATAAATAAATATTTAAAAATACAGTATTTAAAAGTTTATAAAAAATATATGTATAACCGTCACTTAGGAGCGCTTTCAACTAACTTGTAGCTTTGTCAACTATCATGTTTAAAATGTCAGCTTTGCCATAATTCTATGATGTCAACTTTCCCATAATTCTGTGATCTTAATGTTTGCTGCTTGCCTATTAACCAAATGTTGCTTGTATTTACATATCAACATCGCCTCTTTAATTTTCCTTTTATTATTATTTCTTTTAGTTTCCAATATTTTTACGTTGTTATAATTAAAATCAAAACCATATATACATGATTTATTATGGTCATAAAAGACAGAAACTGATAAATTATCATTATTTTTAAAATTTTGTTTTGTATTTTGAACCCTTTTAAATAACAATAAGTGTTCATTTGTTTTTTTTTCCAATGTGCACCTCGATTCAACTATATATATATATTATTAAATTATAACAAATAAAATTAATAGTGAGCATTATTTAAAAAATTCCCTCACTTTTTCTAGCTAAAAAATTAATTTACATATTTAAAAAATTAATGTTTCTTATCATGTTTATAGACATTTTAAACAAATGGATAAAATTTCAAGATGTTACATTGAACTTGTCTGTTAGATATTGATTTTAAAATGTTTAAAAAAGGTTATTAAATTGAAAGAAAAAATCTTTATACTGTTTTCTTGGTTATAGTATTTAAAACAAATGAATGTTCTAAGATGAATTTTTAATTATTGCACTGTAAAATTATTGAATATTTTTAATATTTTTACACTTTCTTATCTATATCTAAAAACTAGGTGACCTACTGAAAAAATGAGTATTTTATTTGGATTAGCTTGGTATTAGTAATATACCAGATTTCAAACATTTCTATTAAATTTAAATATATTAAATCTTAATTTTAAAATTTTATTCTAACTTGAAAAAGATCAAAACTTAAAACAAAAAAGCAAAGTTTTTAGATTAAATAAAATCATTTAAAAATCCTTTTGGAGTAATTATACTGAATTTAATATTCAGTGCTAATATCATTTTAATCATTATCACTACAATGTTTGTTATACTGGATTTAATTATTATATTTTGGTGTTGCAAGCATTATACAAAGAAATAATATTATAATATATATATAATAAATGTTGAATAGCTAAAAGTTCGGCAATTTAGACAAATGTATATATTTAAAAAAAATTCAGATAAAAATCAAAAACAACTTATTATAACACTAATTAAAATAATATAGATAATTCATAATGTACGTCATAGAATATTACATTTGACTGTTAGATTCCAAATTGATTTTTCTTCAGGTAGTTGATTATTTGAAACCATTACTAATTATTTCAATTATCGACTAGTAATTAATCTAGCTAGCCATCTGGATTAGTAAAAAAAACATATACGGGACCGATATATGCTTAGCGAAAGATTAAATAAAAAACTACTAAAAAACACTCATTAACTCAAGACTGTTTAGCATGGTATTATTTTATCAACTTTATTTTGCTTTTATCAATATTGCTTAAGAAGTGCTTACTCTGTTGTAGTCTATTTAAGTCTATTACATTTTATATATCTAAAAACTAACAACGTTTGCTATGTTTGACATATTTACTAATATGCTTATATCTATATAAATTTACATTTTTCTTCAAACGCACATGTATTCACAAGCACTCAACACATATATTATACACAGATATGTATATAAACATTTATTATATATACAATTTGATATATATATACTGGAAAAAAAAATTCAAATTTATATATTATATTTTAAATTGAAATATCCCCCCCCCTCTTAGTTTTCAAAATTAAAAAAAAAACTGGTTCTACAACTACTAATGATTTATAAAATCATTACAGTTATATTTAATATTTTTGAAGAATATAAAAATATTTAATTTATTGAACTCTTCTAGAAAGTTGAAAAGGTAATCGCCTCTGTTTTAAAAAAATAAACCAATTTTTTAAAAATATTAATATCTGACCTACATTCATATATCCATTCAAATTAGTATTTAAACATTTATATATATTCACACAAATATAATTTTTTAAGAATGCTAAAATACACAAATTACGAAGTTAATACTTGTTTTAAAAAGAATATTTTATTTAACATACATATATTTACAATAGTGGATAAATATTTAAGAAATATTGGTAATTATATATAAGTATAATATCAATTTTATAAGGGTTACATTTCTTTTTAACATAAAATTTCGTGCCTATGTTTCTCTGTACTAAAATCAGTACAGGAAACGTTGCATGACATTTTAAAATATTAAAAAATATAAAAAGTTAAAAAAATCAGTAGTTTGTAAACCTCATTTAGAACCGTAAACCAAAATATACAGAACTACATTTTACAGAAACGGCTTAATAATATGCACATAACAGTGTTTTATTTTAAATAGAATTAATATAAAACCAATCAAGTATTTCAATTCGTGACAAACACCTCCAAGTTTGTAACAAACCTCAAACTATTACTCAAAATAAAACTTCCGATATCATTTTACCATATTGAGAAATATTCATTCATTAGAGGAGCTATCCACACTGATATAATAATTGGTCTTTTCTATTCACGTGGTTTACTTATAAATATGAGATATAGTGACCATTATTTCTTCAATATTTATGCTTTTTAATATTGGAAATAATTATTTTCCACATTACGATATCGATAGAATGTAATGATAACGGTATCAGAAATGTATACATAATAAATTGACAAATGCATCTGCTAAATATTTAATGTTTAAAACCAATCAAATGTTTTGTATTTGGGATACACTCCTTCAAACTTGCAACAAATTTTCCAGGCTTCAATCTCTCTCACTATACAAAGATTTTATGAAATACTATCATTTATCAAAAATTGAACAATATGATCAGAAATTGCTAAAATAAGCTATAGAAATTTTTAAAAAGTCTAAGAGCATACATGAAAAATGTGAATTAAAAAAAATTAACAATATTTGGTAAAAGCTATTGGAGGATAAAAATATTTTTAAAAACTTGTCAACCAGTAGAATTTGAGAATGAGGAGAAAATAACAAAGGAAAAAAAATAATGATTTTAAATTTCACTACACACATACTTATGATTTGAGAAAGAGGAAGCTCTGAAAAAATGTACTTTTTATTGTACTGAAACATCAGCTATTTAGCTATTATATTTTTATTACACGGAAGCTACATAAAATAATACTACGAATTCATTATTTATTGTGAGAATATATATATATATATATTATAATGTTCATTATAAGATATATCAACATATGTATAGGCAATATTCAATGAATAAGATGTTACCATCTTATAACTTATTGGAATCAATTAATTACTGAAACTCCAATCCTACATAGATCTATTAATTATGTCTGAATTATCTCAGACCTATCACACTATTACTGCTGGGAAACCATTCTTCCTAAAAATGGCAAGAAATATGGAAAGATAATGATATTTTAAAAATCTTTACTATCAAGTAATAATGTGAATAATATTTCTTAATATAATTTGTGTAAAATTATTATAATGAAAATCATAGATATATTCATATTATGGTCTCAATGGCATGCCGCTGCAGTTTTATATATAACAATAGATTTTATTAACAGTAAATAAATAAATTTGAAATGTTAAATAAATAAAATTACTATAGTTACTATTATAAGAAGTGTCATCCCATACGATCATAATTAAATCTGCCTTGAATTAAGCAAAGTAGAGACAAAAGATTAATATAAAAATTAATTTTATAAATATTCAAGTGTAACTTCTGAGAATTACAGCTTAAGACTTTACTTGTTAAAAGGAATGCAGTTCATTTGCATTTTGCTCATATATTTTTTATAAAGTCTCTAAATTATTATTTAAAAATAAAATGCTTAATTAAAATATTGTAAGTATTTTAAACCTGGTAACCCTTTTAAAATGAATATGTTGATAAGATTTTATATTTATAATCAAATCAATATAAAGTTGTTGGACAGAATAAATATATTTAAAAGCTCTCAATTGTTTTATATATTTTATACAATTGTTTTATATAATGACTGATATAATGTTGGATATCAATAAAATTTTATTAACTAATTAATAAGCAATATTGTCTTATTTATGAATACATAAATAATGGCATAAAATGTAAAAAAAAATTAATAAAATATGTATTGTCAAAAATCAGATAAATAATTGCATAAAGTGTATATATAATAGGTAACTTTATGAATTTTACCATCTATTAGCAAACAGTGTTTTGTATATCCTAGCATCAAACATTGCTAATATAAACGGTATAAAATATGTTCGCATATGTATGACACTCACTTAATATTTACAGTAAAATTATATCCTAGAATAATATTACTAATAAAATATATAAATTTTATAAGTTCAGTGTGTTCTTAAAATAATATATGAAGAGAAGCATATATATAAGCGAAATAGAAAAACAAGATACATTAGCAGCCTACCATTGGGATTTTATAGATATTCTTTTATAAACAATGACCATTGTATGACCTAGAAAAAAAGAATAATTAGATAATTACATTTAAAAAAAAAGAAAAATGAAGAGTTCTATAAACTGTTGCGATAATTTTGGTTATGGTAATGAAAATGGGTACAGGCACAGATTTGTAGAGTTTGCAAAAAAAGGAAAATTTTATATTACTAATTCTTTTTTTTTTTTTCCCTTATGTCATAGCATCAGCCCGGATGCGAACCCACAACCCTCTGCAACCAATTATTTGCTTGTAAGGCGGCTGCGATGACCTTTCGGCTAACAATGCTTGACAATATTACAAATTCTTTTTAGGAAAAAATGATAAACGGAAATGGACATGGAAGTATTCTAATGAAGGTACATCTGAATTGGATTATATTTTGATTAATAAAAAATATATATTTCAAGACTGTTATGTTCTGAATAGATTTAATACAGAAAATGATCGTAGATTAGTGAGATTTATGATAAGTATTAATGAAAAATTAGAGAATCAAAAATTATGAAGAAAAATTGTATTTAATGACGATATTTTAGCCATCAAAAACATTCCACTGAATTTAAATTAGAATGTGCAAATCGTTTTAGAATATTGACTGATTTTGAAGACAGTTTATATTTGAATGAAATCAATAGAAAGATAACTACTATAGTATTAAGAACTGCAGCAAAGATAACTACTACAATAAAGCAGAAATTTATCAATAAATTTTTTATGGGAATCAAGACAATCTACAATAGAAAGAAGAAAGATAAAAAAATATAAAAATGATTCTTTAAGAAGAATTGAATCTCTAGAGGTTTGTAAAATAATAAGAAAAAATTAGCAACAATATAAGAAAATATAATTGGCAATTTAACAAGAAAATCTAGAGAGGAGAATAAAAATACAAAAGTGAAAAAGAATATCTTGGTATAGATAGAAAACTTATTTAATTAAGTAATAATAATAAAAAAAATAGAATTATTATTAAAAAAGATGACATCACAAAATGTATGGGCTATATGAAAAAATATATAGCAATAAAGAATAACAAAACAAATTATACATTAAAATTACTATATCTTTTGAATTGCCTAGTATTTTAAATGAAAAAGTGAGACACACATTTAAATCTATAAAAAAGGGGAAAGCTCCAGTAATTGGTGAAATTATAATTGATATCTTTAAAGAAACTGATAAAAAAATAGAAAAGTTTGGCCAAATTACATACCAAGAATCTAAATGATAGATGTATGAGATGATTGGAAGAATGCAGTAGTAATATTATTATTTCAGAAAGATGATAAAAAAGATTTTAAAAAAATTACAGAGCTGTCAACCACTTATCAATTCTATATAAAACTTTACCAGCTTAGATAATTATAAAATTACAACTTGTTTAACTAAGTTTGGATTTTAACTAATCAAAAGAACAAGTTGGATTTACAAATAATTTTACCAATGTGAATCACTTTAAAGTATTCAGAGAAGTTACAGAAAGTGCCAATGAACGTGAGTTGCGATTATGCTTTGGATTTGTAATTAATGAAAAGGCATTTGATTCTATAATATTTTTTATAGCGATTAAAGAATTGAATCATCCAGATATAGACCTGGGATATTATCATATTCTGAACAATAATTATCAAAATGCACTGGAATAATTAGATTACATAGTAATACTAAGAAGATTAATATTGAGAAAAATGTATGACAAGGTGATTCAAAGTGATTTCGATTTCATATCTCCAACAAAACTTTTACAGCAGTTTTATATATTTTGTGGATTAAAATGGGACTGATAAGAAAGTAAAAACAATTGAAGATTATTTGAGTCATCTAGATTTGGCAGATGATATGATTGTTTTGTAAATAATATTCTAGAATTTTGGGAATATTGCAAAAGTTATCAGATAAAATTAAGAAAGTAGGACTAATGATAAAAGCTAAAAAGACTAAAATAATATTAAATTGAATATATTCAGAAATATAATATGATGATTGATAATAATGAATTACAAGAAGTTAACCACTTCAAATATATTGGCCAGCTTATTAATACATATGAAAACATGATGAAATTAATCAAAAAATTAAATTTGGATGGAGCACTTTTGAAAAAAATAACTTAATATTAAAAGGAAATATGTCTATGTATTTGAAAAAAAATGATTTTTAATAAATGTGCTTACTAGTTCTTACTTGTGAACCTGAGACTTGAATATTACAGAAGAGCAATACAGAGACCTGAGATCAATCAAAAGTAAATTTATGTTAGGAGTAACCAGAAGATATCAAAAATATAATATATGGTTGAGAAAACAAACAGATATCATTGGTGTTGTTGAAAAAATCAAGAGACTGAAATGAAACTGGGATGGATATGTTGCCTAGAAGAGATGATAATAGATGGACAGTTGATATCTTAAATGGGATTTCAAGAGCTTGGAAAACACTTAAAAAGACCACATATGAGATGCATGGATTGTGTAAAAAAGTTTAGAGGCTAGAAATCGGAGAAATTGCGTTAAACATGAAGAATCTTAATTCTGCAATGGATCAATAATGGTTGATAGTGATGATGAAATATATATTATTTGAACAATTTATTAAATTAAGGTAAATATTCATTATTTACCTTATTTTAATTGTATTTATAAATAAAAAAAATTTCTTTTCTCATATTAATCAGTAATAAATACCTTTTCTTCAAAAAATAAATTGCATTCACGGACTAATAATGCAAGCTCGAAATTAAATCTTAGACGTTATATTTATATAAAACGACTTACAGTCATTAAATAAGGGATGTGTGGTTGTGACCTTATAGTGCTAATGATAATTTTTAAAAATAGAATTATTTAAATTATTTAGTAATATAACAATTGAACTTATTTATAGATTGATAATAAATAATATGTTTAGATAATTCCAAAGACTTACTAATTTGGATTCTAGATATTATATAAAAAAATTAATTAAATTTAAAATAAAATGCATTTGGTATTTGTTAGCTGTATACCTTATTAATTAATATACTATAAGAATAAATTTATATAAAACTAGGTTATTACGTGCTTTAATTTAAAATACTAAAACCAATTTTTAATATTTTTTAAAGCTGTAAAAAATATAATGTAAAGTGTCAATATCAAATTTTAATATATATATATTTAAAACAAAAATAAAACAATTTAATTAAATGTTGATATTAATAGAACAGTTGAAAAAAATTAAACAATCGACTATTAACAATATTATCAAATAGTGGTAGTATTAATGTTTAAATTATAAAAAAAGTCACGTACAGTTTTTAAATGATTTGACTCACATAACTGTTTTAATGTCTCATTTCCTGATAAGTGATGTTTGAATGATTGGTGAATAATTCTTATATGTGGTTTTTTTTTTATATGAGCTCATTGAAATGTTTTACTTAAAATATTCATATTGATATAGAATATAGTCACATATCTTTTAAGAATTAAAATGTTTGTTATTATTTTCTGTTTTTTGTTAGGGGAATAATGGGGTAAATGGATATTGTGATAATTTTAGAAGGAGGAAAAACTGGAAAGTTTTAACTGGACATATCTGATCCTTTATTTTATATAAAAATATAAAGTTTATAATAGTTTAAATGTCTTAGTATTAAATCTATTTTACAAATATAAAACAATGTTTAAGCTATACAGATACAATCTTATTTCTATTATTTTTTACTGTCTATCGGAATTATTCTTGCAATGCCAGCTGCCTAGCAGCGATAAAATTTATTAGTAAAGTAGATACAAATTAAACATAATATGTTGGTGACCTAGCGGTTAGTATAGCTGCCTTCTAAGCAGCGGGCCCAGATTCGCTTCGCGGTCAACGCTTTAATATATGGAGAAAAAAAAACACGATCAGTTTATTCATCTGCAAAATTAATATATAAAAATAAAATAATTGCATGTTAATCTTCGTGTTGAGTTGTATGAATTTATTTCTTCACATGCACAATAATTTAATATAATCTGTGTTTTCAATTCTAAATTTTTTTAATTTATTCATATTTATTATAATCCGTGTATACGCGTCTTATCATTAATTAATGTTTTTTAAACACGTAAATATTGTATAACATATATACATAGATAATGATTTACAACGATAATTATTTTATTCTCCCGCATTCTGTTGACGATTACATATATCTTAAATTGTACTGGCGCTTTGAGTAGACCATTGCAGGATTTTATATATTAGTCTAATCTTGCACTATTTAACCTCATTGACATACATTACCTTTTAATGCCCTCAGAGATATTGATATCTTATACAAATTTTCTAGAATGATAATAATAATGAAGTGAAAAACTTATTATGTACCGTTTGTATTAATTACAGTAAGTTAATAAACTTTATTTACATTTTAAATATATACAAAAACACAAACAGAAAATTCATTCCTCTCCTTACTCTAGAAATAATATGTAAAGTTACAAAAATAATCTTCTAATTCTTGGGGTCACTGACGATCTCAACCAAGCATTGAAGGTGGTGGTGATCCTTCTTAATTCTGATCATTTGCTTTTTCTTCTTAATCAGACTGTTTTATTGAAAAAAAAAACATTGGTTCTACTACTCGATCATCTGAATGAGTACTCATTTCAGCTGGATATGATTCCTATGCTTGGCTAACATTGGGCATTTTATCATTTTGTGCTTATGAAGATGTGTTAGCCACTCTTGTTCTTTGAGAAAAATTTTTTTCTTTCTTACTAGCTTATTCTATTTTGACAGCATCTGTCACTCTAGCAAAGCATAAATGATTTATGTGTCTTCTTTCCATTTCCAATTAAATAAATCTCATTTATCTATAATATTTTTATTATCACACTTGGAAACTATTTTTTTCTTAAAATGTCTCCTATTCTAACTAACTTGCTGATGATATAAATGATTTTCTTCAATCACATTATTATTTATTATGTCGACACCTTAACATATCATTCAATGTCTTCTATAAGGTGTAAAATGTTGAAAAACATTGTGTCTACTAATACTTTATTTATATCTTCTTTTTCTATTTTATTTAACATTGATTTAAGTTGATGAACTGCCTTTTTGACTAGATCATTTTATCCAGAAGTGTCAAAACTTCACTCATTACTTTATCAGCTAAAAAAATCTTTAAACAGCTGCTTGCAGAGCAGATTCCATAGTCAAGCCCAATACTTTTAGATTCTTTTGTTGCTCTGATATTCTGCACTGGTATTTTTGATGAGTTTATATTCCGCCATTTGGAGTATGCATCTACAGTAATTAAAAGATATAGCCATTCAATGTATTAGCATGATCCAAGTGTAAATTTTTTCATAGTTGCATACATTTTGATCAGGATTCCAATCTTTTTGAAGGCAGGTTCATTAGAACTTGACATTCTGCACAGTTATTCACAATCTGCTCAATTTCCTGGCTCATATTGTACCACCATATATATGACCTTGAGAATGTTTTCATCCACTCTTTTCATAAGTGTCCCTTATATAATAATCTAAGTTCTTGCTTTCAGTCTTCCAATGATATAAGTATGCAATCAACCATTTGTATACAACTAATACAAGTTTGACAAACTTTTGCTCACACTCCACATAGGTCTCACTAAAATCATTTGGTCAACATTTTGTCCATCCATACTTTATCCAGTTTTGTTAAGTTTTATGGTCCAGTTGGAGACTAAAACTATTTAATGTTTTAGAATTCATAAAGTCTTTGTAGTTTATTTCTAACTTCCTGCTGAGACTTGTGGCTATCTAATAAATGTCATAAAGCCTCAGCAGAGTCAATTTCCTTATTGGCCTTGTAAAAAATTAGTTTATATTCATAGACTGGTAATAAATTTATGCAATGGATTAGGTGCTAGTTAGCACATTCAATAGTTTTTTTTATTATTACCAAAAATTTCACATAATGAACAAAGATCTGTATAGACCTGAAATTTGCATCCATACACACATTGATGAAATTTTCTAATAATGAAGACTATAGCTAAAGCTTTTTTGTTGAGCTGACTCTAATTCTTTTAGAAGCTGTCAATGTTCTCAAAGAATACACTGTCAGATGTTTCCTTCCACAGCAATAGTGTGAGATGATGACTCCTACATTATATTCTGAAGCATAGCTTGTTATTATCAATTTTGTGTCCCTGCAATAATGTATGAGGTGATGTCTAGACATTAACAAATCTTTTGCTTTCTGGAAGGCTGTATTATTCTTTTCAGTCCATTTCCATCATTGTCATTTTTTCAATAATTTATATAAAAGTGTTACTACATGTGACTAAAAAACTTTCCAAAAAATTTAGGTATGCCTAAAATGTCTATAAGTTTTTGACACTTTTAGGACTTGTTGCATTCCTTTATCAGTTCAACCTTTTCTGTGTTAGGGTATTTACCCTTTTGGTTTATTATGTGTTTCCTAAACATTATTTGAGAGATAGCCCAAATATATTTTGAAGTATTGAGATTTGCTCCAATTTCATCTAATTTTAAACAAATTTCTAATACATGTATTTTAATTTGTACTCTGTTTGTGCAGTAATTGAAATATACAAGAAAGGAATAACTCCTTCAATCCCTTGTAATAAGCTATACATCTTGGCTTGAATATGTTAGATGCAATCATAATCCATAGGGAAAACTGTTGAATTTGAATAATTCCAGGTGTGTACTACTAGTAAACAATTCTGTTTATATATCCAATATATAAATTTGGTGGTAGATGGACTTTAAATTGATCTTTGTGGCAAATTATTTCATTTGTTATGAGGCTAATATTTAACCCACACTTGAAATAGGATGAACTTCTTTGCTAATATATCTGTTATAAAGTTCTTAGTCTTCACATACATAAATGTTCCTACAGTTGATGTAGCCCATAATGAGTTTTCCACCAGCATCAAAATACTTTTATAAACCATATCATTAGTAGTTTTTTCAACCTTGGATTTTAAAACAAATGGAACTACACATTATTAATTGGGCATCTCATGAGCCTCAATATCGAGTGGTTACATTTTTAATTCAGCTTATCCTGATTTGAACAAACTTGGTTACTTGGTTCTGACATCTGTTTCTTATTATACTCTCTTGATAATGTTGACTCAAATTTCTAGTCATCTAATCCAGGTTCTATTCAGTATAGGACTAAAGTCTCTCTTAACTACATACAGCAGTAGAAATTCAATGAGTAATGTTACTTTGCCACATGTATACTTTATTTCCATTTCTGTCATTGCTATCATATTTTGATTTCTTGATCATCAACTTCATTTTATTTTCCATTAATTTTTGATCTATATTTCTGTGATAACAATAATGATCCAGCTCCTCTGTCCATTTTCAAAGTAGTTTTTCGCTCACAGATAATAGCATTCAACAGCAAATGCACATTCTACAATGTCATTTTATTTTATTAATATCATTTTTTCTTTTTACATTTCCTCCCCATAATTTATAGTTCAAACTTAACTTTGCTTTTATTAATCTTATTGTATACATTTAAAGATCAGCCTTTCAAGCTAATTATGCATGCGTCTTCTGTGAGTGTTAAATAATAAATGAATACTTCACTCCACAATACAAGATATAGTATTTATGCAGGAATAAAAGGAATCCTCTTATTCCTACAACTCAAATTCTTTTATATGAGCAAATCTGAAGTACTGTTGAATAAAGTGTGAGAGTAGAATTCTCACTTTAAACTACTATCTATGATGTTGTAATGAATGATGTCAATGAAATTGTCTAGAATTTACTAAACGTCACTTTAAGTGAAACTTAATTATAAGTAAATAGGCATTTATTTTTATGAAACACTATGCATACAATTTTATACATTTAGTAAATTCTAGACAATTTCACTGGCATCATTCATTACAACATCGTAGATAGTAGTTTAAAGTGAGAATTCTACTCTCACGCTTTATTCAACAGTACTTCAGATTTGCTCATATAAAAGAATTTGAGTCGTAGGAATAAGAGAATTCCTTTTATTCCTGCATAAATACTATATCTTGTATTGTAGAATGAAGTATTCATTTATTATTTAACACTCGACATGCACAATTAGCTTGAAAGGCTGATCTTTGAATGTATACAATTGTATGCATAGCATTATATAAAAATAAATGCTTATTTACTTATAATTAAGTTTCACTTAGAGTGACGTTTGGTAAATTCTAGACAATTTCATGATGTCATTCACAACATCATAGATAGTAATTTAAAGTGAGAATTCTACTCTCACACTTTATTCAACAGTACTTCAGATTTGCTCATATAAAAGAATTTGAGTTGTAGGAGTAAGAGGATTCCTTTTATTCCTGCATAAATACTATATCTTGTATTGTGGAGTGAAGTATTCATTTATTATTTAACACTCACAGAAGACGCATGCACAATTAGCTTGAAAGGCTGATCTTTGAATGTATACAATTGTATGCATAGCGTTATATAAAAATAAATGCTTATTTACTTAATCTTATTGTAACAAAATGTTCTAAATGTTTAATTAAATTTACAAATGTACCACTTTTCTTTTTTATATTTGCAATCTTTTTTAACAAGTCCTTTCCTTTACAGCAGTGACATATTAAGACAACATGCATGCTCCTAGGTTCAATCTTTTAATTTCTCTTTTAATTACAGCTATTAAAGTTTTGTTAATGTGTATGTAGTAGCTTGAAATTCTATAGTACTTTCCAACATTATTTCCTGTGTAATATATTTTTTTCATTGCTTATTTATAAGTAAGTTTGGTTAATAGAATTTGTTTGAACTTATTTTCAGTTAATATTAAGTATTGAATGCCTTTAGAAAAAATAACTTTATTTACATTTTCCAATTACATTCATCTGTTAGAAATTGCATATAGGTTAGTATATGCACAATGTTTTGAGAGGTATTATTTTGCTATCTTCTTCAGGTGTTGCTAACCTGACCAATAACAATATTAGTATGGGAATTGAATCTGGACCCTTAGATTCTTAATTATTGAGTTTGAAATAACATTCTAAACAAGTGATCCATTTTGTCAAAGTCTCAGTTGGTTATAGCATTACCATAAAATTTAATATTCAAGAATTTAAGCATCCATCCAGTTTTCAAGATAGTATTGTCTCTAGTCAGGCCAAAAATACCCAAAGAAGAAAAGAAAATAATATCATTGAAATGCCTGTGAGTGATTATTGACAGTTGAATGTAATTGGAAAATTTAAATAAAGTTATTTTTTCTAAATAAAGTCAATACTTAATATTAAATGATGGAAATAATTCAATATACAAATACAATATGTTTAATATAATAATTGATCCAATAGCATGCCATTTAACTCAGTGTTAAAATTACATTCTTTCATGAGTATTCTCAATGCTATATAATATTCTTGATATTTCTCTTGAGGTAACTTTTTTATTTCTAAATCTAAACTATGCCATCATTTAGAAGTTGCAGGCTTAAAATAAGCATTTAAATTGTCTTTTAACTCCTGATCTAAAATGTCTCTAGGGATTTTAGCTTAATAAAATTGTTTTTCCCTTAGCAATATCTCTTTACTTGAGAACCACAAAGCATAGCCACTTTAACTTTGCCATCATCAATTTTATTTATAAACATGTATCTTTTAACATGTCCAATGTAATTTTTCCACAATATGAAACATTATTTATATCAAATTTATGCCATTTTAATTGTTTATGTAAATTCTACAATTATCAAAACGTGCTGTTTTCCTTACTTGTATTAGTTATGCTACTATCCTACACAGGTGTTTACTATTCCTGAGGTATTCCTGCAATGGTAACATTAATAAAATTTCTTCATAAAGTTAATGCAAATTAAATTGAACAAATTAAGTTTTTTCATTTTCAAAATTAATATATATAAATAAAAATTATAACAAATAATAAAAATTGTATACAACAGCTATATAAACATGTATATTGTGACCATGACATTTGCCATAGTCATTTTTAGAAAGACTTAAAATAGCTAGTTTGGAAAATTTTTATTAGTCAGTAATATTTTGTATTAATTTTTATATGTAAAATGAGTTTAAATCTGTTAGACAAAGAGTTAATAAACCTATATAAAATATTTAAAGTTATATTAGTATAATTTTTAAAGATAAAGATAGTATATAATTTATATTTGAAAGACAAAATTAATTAATGTTCATTATATTTAAAGACTGTACTGTTAAAATAATAGTCTAACTGCAATATTTAATATTATATAATTTTTCTAATATATTTTAAATAATTTTCTTTATTTAATTTATTATTTTAAATAATTATTACTTAAACCACTAAACATCACATGATTACCATCTCTTATGCTAGCGCATAACTGTTATTAAACAGGCAAAACTCTCCATACAGTACTGGTTGGCACAGGATGGCACTACTGTATGAAGAGTTTTGCCTGTTTAATCATTATTTAAACTATTCTAGAATGATTGAAAATAATGTCACATGACTTAATGTGTGTATATTTGTCCTTGAGCTTAAATGTTTTAGTCAGAGATATTAATTTTTAATTCATTGTTAGTAAAAAATGAGTTACATTCAAATGTTGCAAAATATTTTTTACAAATTTTATTTAAAAAATATAATTTTTATTATAGTGTTTAAACAATGTTTATCTTCTAAAATTATTATTAAAATTGGTTATTAATCATATTTTAATGTTTTAATAAAGGAATGTTATATTACAAAATATTGAATAAAAGTATTTAAATATAAAATCCAATTAAATTAGATTATTCTAAAAAATAAATTGTAGACAAGGATGTAATCTGTAGGTAAATTAGTGTCTATGAATAACTGTAATCAGTCAATCAAATAATTAGGTAAAAAGTATAAATACATGTGTCTAGTGAGTCTAAGACTAAATTTAAATCTATTTTTAATTTAAGTCTAAAAATTTATTTTATATTTAAATCTATATTTTTTATTTGAATTAGTCAAGTAATGTTTTAATTTTTTATATATTTTTTTTTTAAATTTTATTTGTAAAGTTAAAAGTATAATTTTAAATAATTTAGTGTAATGTATACCATAGTTGGGTAAATAAGTTAACTCCCTATCAGTGAATTTCACATGAAAACTATATGAAACCACAATAATTTATGGAGACTAATACTTGTTATCTAATCACTAGCCTAATGCAAGTAAGAAGCTATAAAAACTGAAAATATATCACCAAGAAAAACCTAGGAAGAAGTCATAAGAATTTTCTATTTAGTTTTATCTGTATGGGTGAAATGAAAAGATATTTATCTTTAGCAATTATGATAAATTATCATAAATATAAACTTTCATGGAACTTTTGTGCCACTATTATTTTGAGGAAAATTATCAAAAGCTTTCCAAAAAGTTAATCTTTCTTTAAAAGAAAAAAAAAAGGAATGAGAAGTTATATTTTGCAAATAAAATAAATGTGTGTGATGGAACTCTATAAATGTGCATATATTTGTATTGTTGTTTGCAAATGTATTTGTGAAAATGTTTTGCTATTAATCTTTTGAAAAAAGAGAAACAACTTAAATGAATATTATATTTTTTAAAAATGACATGTAAAAAATGAAGAGAAAATGCATTTCATAAAATTTTCATTGAAAGATTGACTTGTTAAAAGAGAAAATGAACTATTAATAGTATTTTAAAATTTTTTAAGTTTTGCATATAATATTATTTGAACGAAGAAACTATAAAATCTTGCAAGAAATTAATTAATCAATATGCATAAAAAGAAAAATCTTGAAAAAATCTTATAAATCATTATGATAACTCATGAATATATGTAGAAATGGATCTGAATGAAAAATTGTTTAATAATAACAAATGAAATAATTATTGATATTATATTATAAAATATACAAGCACTTCTGGAAGAGATATTAATCTTGTCATATTTTTTGCTAAAATCTGGACCAGTACAGAAAAATGTTCGAATGGAAAAATATCTCATATAATAATTATTTTAATGGATGTTTTCATTGAAATATCTATTCTCATTGAAGTGCTATGCTTATACAAACTCTTTATCAAGTTTAGATGGACAGAATTTTGAAGGGATTTTGAATGATTTACTTTTGTGTTTTGTGGAGTTATTATTCAGTACGGAGGGAAAAAATCTTTGCTATAAAAATTGTTTTCATAGTCAATAGCAATGGTGCAAACTCTCTTTTTTTGTAGATGGAGCTGGAGGAAAGAAAGAAAACAAGAACTTTCCATAGCTATAAATTTTATTATTTTTCTATTTTTTAATATTAATATTTTTAGAAATAATATGTAAATTAATGTTTTTTAGAAATAAGTTTAGTATTTTACGATTTAAATAATTTATTTAGAAATAAAAAAAAATAATACATATCAGAAAGTTTTAATTTTTCTGAAAAGTAAATATATAAAAAAATGCCTATAAATTTTTATATGTTCAAATGAACATGAAGAGGATGAGTTCACTGTATTTAATCCTGATAATTTTGGTATTAAGATAAATTATTATATTTATTTTTATAATATTACAGATAAATTTTTTTTTGATTATCGTATTGTTTGATTTATGAAACCAGATAGTACCACATTTATATGATTAAGAATATGTTAATTGTTGTCTGAATAAAATATAAAGGTAGAAAATACTGTGTGTTATCTAAAGATATTTTAGATAATTTTATGAATGTTTAAGTATGCACATCTTTAAATATAATTATGAGTTACAAATATATCATTATAGACAGTATTTGTTTAGATAAAATAAATAAAAATGCTTTTTGAATTATTTTAATATTATAATATAATTGAATGAATGTACGATAAAGATGAATTTTATGAAATCATTTGTGTATACAATGTTTTTGAACGTTCTTCATTGTAATATTAGATATTTACTTTGAAATGTTGTTTGGAGATTATTTTATATAAAGGAGTTAAAATTTCTTTACAATGTCAAGAGAAGTATTCAGAATATGGAAGATGAAGGATAGTGGTCTGGGAAATTATTTGTAAAATGAAATCCTGGTTGATAGGGATATTGAGAAGAAATGTTATATTTGAAATATATTGTCATGAATTAATGAATTAAATACAGGTATCAACATTCTGTATATTTAGTACATGATCAGTTGTATTTTGTCCATAATCCAGTAAGTGCTCAAGTAGAAGCCATGACCAGAATTTCAGATACATGATAAATATGTAATCTTAAGTATTGCAACCATGACATTTCACATTATTTTGAATTATTGTTGTATTCCTATCCCTCACTGTAATCATTATTGATTGATACTGGATATACATCATGAATATAGTTTAAAAGTTGGTCAGAATAATAGCTTGACTGTAGAAGGTTGTTAATATTTGTGAATGCAAGAGAAGAGAACATTTTTATTACAAATAATATATATATGGATAAAATAGAAGGAATGATTTGCTATTTCTAGATATATTAATAATGGAGATCATTAAACTTAAATGTCAAATGCATATTTTTGTTTCACAGAGAGAATGATGGAATGCAACATCTGAATGCTATTGTGGGGATAGATATTGAAATAAATAAATATAGCATATACAAGCATTATATAATTATTTAATATAATCTGATTATTTTATAAGTAAAGTGAATTTAACAAAAAATTAAAGTTTTAGGGTTATTTAAAATATTTTATAGCAAATAACTTACAAAATTATAAAGAAGTTATTTCATTACCTATGTTTTTCTTTATTTTATTTTTCATATGTCATAGCATCAGCTGGGACATAAACCCACACTCATCTGCAACCAACTACTTGCTTGCAAGGCGGGTGCGATGACCTCTCAGCTAACAAAGCTTGACCTGTTTTTCTTTATTTTCTTTTATATTAGAATGTTAAAACATACCTGGAAGGTAAAGGCAAATAATTTGTTGGTATATAAACAAAATACTTGGTGTTTTAAGGATAAATTTTATATGTTAAATTTTTAGTAAGTATTAATCTTAATTTAAATTTATAATATTTATGGGTAGTACTATAATCATAATTTTCATTCGGAAATATAAAGTATACTGTTAGTTACAAATAATAATGTAAATAAATTGTATTTATTACTGTTATGATGTTATTTAAATATGATAGTGATGATGGAATATTGCTATTGCAAGTATAAAAGATAGTAATAGTATTATTATTACAATGTACAATATCTTGTATAATTTTATACAGCAAATAGTCAGAGTGAAGGCTAGATAATATTTTATTTTCATAGTATCTCTTGTGTAAATATTTTAATTTGCTTAATTTTTTTTTTTTGTTATTTTGTAAATGTTTACATTTTTATAAATTTATATTTTTGTAAATTTAAATATGTTGTTAAATAAAAAAACTTGTTAATGTTTTTAAATTCATATTGTCTCAAGAGTGTCTTTGTTTGATGTGGCCTAGTGTTTTTTAATCTTCTTATCCACACACACGAGTTAAAAAATAATTGTATCATGGTTAACAAGAATATATTACTATAATTATCATTATTATTGTAGAAGTTTTTATTATTGCTAATTATGAAGATGATATAACGCCAATTTTAAAAATTATTTAATATTGCAATTATATTAAGAGTATGATTTTTCTGTAAATGTCACATAAAAATAAAAAAAATTTATAGCATAATATGATATAAAATATTTTAGAACTTATTAAAAATATTCTATATGATATTTTATAAGAATTTATAATCGTATTTATGTTTACTGAAGAGTAATAGTTAAGTAAATATATTATTTTAAGAATCTTGAAAATATTCTAGTTGTTTGTTGTTTGGGAAGAGTAGTTGAATATATGTAAAATCCCTCATTATAATTAGCTACATTATATTATTTGTTTATCATTATTATTAGAAGATGAACCTGAGATGTTAAATACTTATAAGAGTTAGATGAAGTAATAATGGATAGAAATTTTTAATTAATGTTAAATTTAAATATTGTCTTTTATGAAAGAATAGTAATTGCTTTATTGTTTCATAATAAATTTTATAAATTATTTAATTAGGATTTATTTTATATATGTTTATGAACAATGACAATTTTATAAGATAGTTTTTTTCATTGATAGTATATCTTTTAGGGTACATCTTCAATATTAAACCAGTGTACTTTGCTAAATGTCTCCTGCAAAGTTTCATAATTTTCTGTTAGTATTTTTAATTAATTTTAAGAAATATATTGTATGTTAAATTAACATAAGGTTAGATGAGCTGATTATTTAATTTGAACCCTAATTATTTATTATCATTATTATTATATTTTGACGATTAATTTATTACATTTAATTTTTATAAAAATATTAATTTTATTAGATATAGTATTTTAGTAATGCATTCTGAGCTAATTAAAATATTGTTTTAATAAATATTGTTTTGATAATTTGATTATAATTCGAGGCATAGTAATTTAGAGTTTAGCCAGAAAGTTTTCAATGTTAACCATTTGGTAAGTTTTGTTATATTTAGAAAGGGTACAATATATATATAATTACATGTAAAAATGCCTTTTAAGCACATGGTTTCATGTCCTTTTTATACATTAAGCATCTATTTTAACATTAACCATAGCAACAATACCAAAATAAACACCAGTAAAATAGAATAAAGCCTGCACATTGAAATGGTATTATTTAGCCATCATCCCATTTCACCTATTATATTCCATAGTCATATTTCCCCCCAGTTTGAACCCTCCTAAGTCCATATATTAACTGAAATTTTTCATCAATAATGTATAACAAGGTGTATTTGCGAGTGTGTGTGTCTATATAAGTACAACATACATTAACCGTAATAATTATGTGCATATGTTTAATATATGTATCATTGAATTATAAATTTAAAAGATATAATTAAGTTGTGTGAACATTGTTATATCTGTGCGACCACCTACACATATATGTGAAAGAAACCGTAATGCAATAGATTTAAAAAAGTATTACAGCTCCTTTAAATTAATATAAATTTGAATTATTCTCAGTTAAAAATGCTTCATTTAAGTGCATTTGTATATAAATTTCCAGTAGTTGTGGGTGACATGCTCGATCGCCACCAGGTGACACTGCAGTATCATCAACAACTGGCCCAAGCTTGCAAGTGATAAATTTATATCCAAAAGTGGCTGAAAATTGACAAATAAAAATGCCTGAGGCAATGTATATCCAAGAAATACATCAAAAGTACAAGTTATAAAAAAAAACAAGAAAATGCTATAAAATTCAAATTAAAAAAAAAACAGAAATCGGTGAAAATACTACAAAGACAGACCTCCCCTAAAATTAAGGATTCTTCTCTTAAATCAAAAAAAAAAAATGCCTGAGGCAATGTATATCCAAGAAATACATCGGAAGTACAAATTATAAAAAAAAAGACCAAGAAAATGGTATAAAATTCAAGTTAAAAAAAACAGAAATTGGTGAAAATACAACAAAGACAGACATCCCCCCCCTAAAATCAAGAATTCTTCTTTTAAATCAAAAGATGGTGGAATGCAGGAAATCCAAAAACGGAATTTCATCAATTTATTTAGCTTCCAATTTGCAAATAAGCATCTGCAATGCATTCAAAAGCAATTATTTGTTCTCTGCTTTAAAATTATGTCATTATCATTTAAATTCATTGATATTCAAAAAATAAAAAGCAATACATAAAAAATAATTACCAACATAAAATCTACCACTACCCACTACCCCCCAAAACAACTGAAATTGACAAATTATGTGAATGGTGTAATACTTAAAAAATAAAAGATTTTTAACATTTGCAAATCATTTAAATTCATCAATATTTATAAAATAAAAAGCAATACACAAAAAATAATTACCAATGTCTTTTCAGGAATTTCGATGATTGCATTTCGGTTCAAAAAATTGTTTTTCATGTGAAAAGCCAGTCCAGAAAAGCTATGACATCACATTTTGAAAATACAATGATGACATGAAATAGAAAATTATTTGCAGCATAAAAATCCATTAGCTATCAAAAAATTAAAATGAATTAAATATACATTAGCTTTTACAACTTTTCTTTAAAATTATAAAATTTAGCTTAGTAGGCACTTGAATGTTTTCAGCATAAAAATCCATTAAAAAGGTTATTAATTAGATTTAGAATTCACATTTTTAGAGAACAGATTTTAACACAAATAGTAACAGAAGATTAAAAAATGGTAGTTATTTGATTTAAAAAAATACAGCAAAAGATGGCAGAAATTAGCAGATTATAATTTAGAAATTGTAAAATTTAGATTGATGGTATATTAATGGCTTGCAATATTGCATCAAATAGATTTTCACCATGATGCAATCTTACCACATGAATTCACTTAAGTATGAATCCAGGTAACATTGAGTGGTCCCCTTCTCTCATTTATTGCACCATTTTAAAAGCCCCCAAAGTCTTTCTACATTTTGAGTATGGGATCCAGTAGAAGAATCAACCAAATTGTAAGAATGATTTACTTTGAAATGTTGGTAACCTGCAGCATTCAATTCCTCAGTTTTGTAGGCCTTGCAGCTGTCAGAATATATGGAAGATCCCAGTGCTACATGTTCTTTAATGTCATCTAGAGGAATAGACACTGTTCAACCTGGAATAGCAACAATAAAACACTCTTTCATTTCCCTACATAATTTTGCATTTAGTGAATAAAGTTTCGTCTACCTCTACAATTTTTCCTGGGCCTCCAATTTTTCAGGATGGGCAAGATAGCAGACTTTCTTTACAGGCTTCTCTCAAACATTGCTTCCATGCAATGACAGTCTTCTTGTCTAAATCCATATCATTTCCCCCGATTTCATGGTCAATTGGTTTGTACTCCAATAGTAAATGAGTTGGATGGCTGTGACAAATAACAATTTGCAGCCTTCAAACCAGGTTCCTTTCTGAAGTGCTATGAAATGTTGACATGCAGCAACATTGCACCTCCATTGTGCCCTTGGTCTCACATAAAGTTTCATTTGATAAACATTGAAACACACTTTTTGAGTAGGCAAAACACTTTTACTTTGGAGGAACTTCACTGCTTCATGTTCTGTCTTTGGAAGATCCCAAATTTTTATTGTTTTGAGTCAAAGAAGAAAATTATGAAAAAAATGCTACTTAAATTTCAGCTGCTACTGATATTTCAGCATGGGAATTTTGAAATGTTGCCTGAAAGTTTGTGCATGTGTAATGTTGTATTCGTCTGCATAAAAAATCATCCATATAAACTCTGTCAAAAATAAAAATAATCCTAACAACTTGTATTTATAGCAGTACAAAATAATTAACACATCATAATAAAACTAAGCAGGTATTTCAAAAGACTAGTTCAGTTACATTTTGATTAAATTTGTCAGCTTTGGAAATTATATTTTTCATGTAAAATGTCTATTATGTCATATTTCATTAATTAGTACAAACTGTGATCTAATATATTATGGTGCCATTATATTTCTCTTTTTAAATTTTTAAGTGGTATATGTGTATAAATTTAATTCAGTATTTTTCTAAAAATCTCATATAACATACATATATGATGAAATGTTTAGGCAACTATTTACCAGTTTCTAACTTTTGCGAGTATGTTAAATGGTAATTTTAAAAATAAATTTGGTTTAGAGTGAAAGTAAATGCTTTCTTTACAGCACCATTTTTCATTCACTTGAGAATGTTAAGAAGTTTAATATTAGAAAGCAAAATTTTATAATTTTAAAGAAAAGTTGTAAAAGATAATGAATATTTAATTCATTTTATTTTTTGATCACTAATGGATTTTTATGCTGCAAATAATCTTTCTATTTCACATCACCTCTGTATTTTCAAAATGTGATGTCATAGCTTTTCTAGACCAGCTTTTTACATGAAAAACAATTTCTTGAACCGAAAAAAGTGCAATCATTGAAATTCCTGGAAAGACATTAGTAATTATTTTTTGTGTATTGTTTTTTATTTTTTAAAAATTGATGAATTTAAATGATTTGCAAATGTAGAAAATCTTTTATTTTTTTAAGTATTACACCATTGACATAATTTGTCAATTTTAGTTATTTTGGGGGGTAGGGGTAGATTTTATGTTGGTAATTATTTTTTATGTATTGCTTTTTATTTTTTGAATATCGATGAATTTAAATGATAATGCCATAATTTTAATAATTGCATTTGAATGCATTGCAGATGCTTATTTGCAAATTGGAAGCTAAATACTTTGATGAAATTCTGTTTTAGGATTTCTCGCATTCCACCATTTTTCGATTTAAATGAAGAATTCTTGATTTGGGGGGAGGGATCTGTCTTTGTCATATTTTTACAGATTTCTGTTTTTTTTAATTTGAATTTTATAGCATTTTTTTTTTTTTTATAATTTGTACTTTGGATGTATTTCTGGGATGTACATTGCCTCAGGCATTTTATTTTATGATTTAAGAAAAGAATTCTTGATTTTAGGGGGGGGGTCTGTCTTTGTCATATTTTTACCAATTTCTGTTTATTTAATTTGAATTTTATAGCATTTTTTTTTATAATTTGTACTTTCGATGTATTTCTTGTATATACACTGCCTTAGGCATTTTTATTTGTCAATTTTCAGGCATTTTTGGATATAAATTTATCACTTGCAAGCTTCAGGCCAGTTGTTGATGGTACTGCAGTGTCACCTGATGGTGATTGAGCATGTTGCCCACAACTACCTTTTTTGTTTATAATCAAATCAGGTGATCCAACCTTATTAAAAAGTTTGTAATTGTAGGCTATTCAAAGATTGTAGTATAAAGAAAATGGAATTTTTTTACTATGATTTTTGTATAAGATAAAAAGAAAGATAAAATGTTAATCTGACCATCTGAATAATGAAATAAGCATTTTTTATATATAAAAAAGTATAAAAAAAAAGATATTGAAAGAAGATATATAATTTTGCTTCTATGGGCATCTCTTTGGCTGCTATTTTTGTTGCATTTATGTTTTCCAGAGAGGAGAAGAAATGAACTTTTGCAGAAAAAAAATTAAAATTTTAACTGAACACTGAAGTGAAATCTTAAATTAGATGGAGTTTAAAAGAATTAACGGGGCTTTTTGAAATAAAAAAAGAAGTAATTATTGGGAGTAAGTATTCTGTGCCTGGTAAAATAATATATATATCATAAATGTGAAATTTAGTTTTAATTGCCAAGTAATAAATATCATGGAGTAAAAGAAGAAACAGAAGTATACCAGATTTGTCATCCATATTAACCATGTGACTGTTTTATTTTTTTTACCATTTGTCTGTGTCTGATGATTAATTTTCCAAAACAGAATCCAACATAAATATCTAATGAAAAAAACCTTACAAGTTCAAGTGAACTATAAACACAAGGATCACCTGTTACAAAAGGTTACCATAGAATCCACTAAAGAGCAAGACTGACTTTTATTCCAAAAAATATGAACATTCTATGGATATTCTATAGATAAATAGAAAAGCCACATCCTGGACTATAGAGTGAAAATTTATATTTCATTTTGCTTTATTTCAATTTGTGTTATTTTTGTATTATTAATTTCATAAGTGATTGTCAAATTTTTTCTTTTTTTTTCTTTTTTTATTATTATGGTATGAACAAAAGAATGCAAAAAGCTCATATGTATATATACAAGTGTAAACCATTCCACATACATGGATTTATATAAAAAGTACGGAGAATAAATGAAGAAAGAGAGAGGGTTTTTAAATTAACTGTATATACGGAAGGTTATATTTAATGTAGAGCCAGATAATGGTAACAGAGAATTTATTGTGTACATGGTATATATATATATATTATTTTTTATTCAGGTTTGGGTGAAGGGAGATATATAAAATATGTATTTGAGGAAAATTATAATTTTGTCAGATTTGTTATTAATCGTTTCTTTACTGAAATGACATTTTAGAAAAAAAAATGTTTTGATATAAATTAATAGAATTAATAAAATACATAGTTTGGCAGCCAGTCCTTTCCATACTTGTTAATAGATATTATAAGAGAATATTGCCAAAAATCAATATCATTCTGTGTCTCTTTTCCAATATGTTTATAAAATCGCTTACCCTGAGAGTTAGAATATAAAAGTGAGCTAGAATAATGGATTTCTACAGCAGGAATTAATGTCTGTTTTTTTTGTATGTATTCCCTCGTTGCATAATTCTTTATTTAGTTAAGAATTGATGCTCAAGACTGATAAGGAAATCAATGCTTATAAATAAGCCTTGAGGAAATCAAAATAAAATATAAATTACTTTCCATATAATTATAGATATGCATAAGATGTCTGGGAAATATAACTAATTAACATTAGGTAACTTTATTATATATAGGGTACATGAGCATAGACTTTCACATGACCCACCACTCTCCACTCTATCTAATAACACTGATACACTTGAACACATATATGTTGAAAAGATAACTAATCACCAATATATGTATTTCATGCTAAACCAGCAATCATCAGTTGGTCCAGATTATCATCTCTACACATATATACTATAAGTGCTCAGATATATATTAAGACAGACAATCTTCATACTTAAATGGACAAGCTTCAATCTACTCCACACTCCAACTCTTCAACCATCCATCCAATTGAAAATCTGATGATAGAATGCTCAAAGGCCACCCTGAGGCCGAGATTATTGTCACACCCATGTTGACCTAAGTTCAATCTGAACCCCACATGCACAGGACATAATCCATTTAATACATATGCAAGGATGCGCAGACATCTCTACAATGTAATAACTGAAACACAGGCTTATATAAATTTAGAAATAAAAAATATTTTTTTAAATAATGAACTTTGAATAAAACATAATAGATTAGTCTTGTCGTACAAAGCAGGTGAAGTTTCTGATGATTTCCTCAGTTTGTTGTGTAAATAACATGTAAGGAGGCGTTGACTAATACACTACTAATAACTGATATAAAAATATAGCAATTCACCAGAAAATTTTTAAATACGACAATGTCTGAAAAAAAGGAATATGAAAATATTTAAAAATAATCTACTAAAAAATTGCATATTTAAAATCTGTAAAAGATAGAAAAAAAATTAACAATAATATAAAAAAATATAACTACGATTTAAAAACGAAAAGTTTTAGAACAGAAGAATCAATAATATAAAACATCTTGATATTGCTTGGTCAGTAACTATTAAAAAAATAACACTTTTATTTTAAAAAAAGGAATGTCATAATGAAATATGTAAAAGATTTTTACAAAGAACGAGAAAACGAACTAATTTCAATAATTATAGCAACTTCTGAATTACGAAATATTTATAGATATAATAAACACCTCCATACTTCCCCATTTTTTAAAAAAATCATATAAATAATGATACAATAAAAGATAAATGATTCCCAAGATACATTTCGTGCTGAACCAGCACTCTTCAGATAGCCCAGGTGACCATGTCTCTCATATATATCTTTATTATATGAAGAGTATTTATCTAGAGTAAATTGTTACTTTTTCAATAACCATTGTCAACCTCTCTCCACTCACAACTTTGGCGCCATCCATTTCAGATAAATACAGTAATGATTATTACTAATTATTTTTAAAACTAGAGATTATCTCTAGCACAGATATGAACTTTAAACCTCAGTTAAAGATTAATATATCTAATTTTTTTAAAAATTTACACACACACACACACACACACAAAGTTATTCACCTTTCTCTTTCCCATGTGTAAGATCTTTATAGATGTAATAAACACCTCCATACTTTCCCATTCTTTTTAAATTCATATAAATAAAGATACAATAAAAGACAAATGACCTCCAAGCTGAACCAGCACTCATCAGTTGGCCTAGGTCACTATCTATATATATATATATATATTATATGAATAGTATTTATCTAGAGTAAATTGTTACTTTTTCATTTACCATTGTCAAACTCCCTTCACTCACAACTTTGACGCCATCCATTTCAGATGAAAATACAATAATGATTATTACTAATCATTTTCGAAACTAGAGATATTACACATAGGAAAGAGAAAAGTAAATAACTCCATGTGTGTGTGTGTGTAAATTTAAAAAAATCAGATATATTAATCTTTAACTGAAGTTTAAAGTTTATACCTGTGCTAGAGATAATATCTAGTTTCGAAAATGATTAGCAATAGTCATTATTGTATTTATTTGAAATGGATCGCGTCAAAGTTGTGAGTGGAGACAGATTGACAAAGGTAAATAAAAAAGTAACAATTTATTCTAGATAAATACTCTTCATATAATAGAGATAAATATGAGAGCTAGTGACATGGGCCAACTGATGCACGAAATACATCTTGGGGGGCATTGTGTCTTTTATTGTATCTTTATTTATATGAATTTAAAAAGAATGGGAAAGTATGGAGGTATTTATTATATCTATAAAGTTATTATACATAAATAGAAAGGTGAATAACTCCCTGTGTGTGTAAATTTTTAAAAAAATATTAATCTTTAACTGAGATTTAAAGTTTATATCTGTACTAGAGATAATTTCTAGCTTCAAAAATGATTAGTAATAATCATTATTGTATTTATCTGAAATGGATGGCGTCAAAGTTGTGAGTGAAGGGAGTTTGACAATGGTAAATGAAAAAGTAACGAAATATTTTAAGAGTTAAAACTATCAAATTACATCTATAAAGAAAACAAAAGCTACAGGAAATTATTAATTTATTATTGATATCTTCAAAGATGCAACTAAAGGAATAAAAAAAATGTTAGCAAAACTATGTACAAAATGTCTAAATGATAAAGAAATATATAAGTGATAGTTGGAATAAAAAAAATGAAACAAAGACAGTTAAAGTGACAGGACTAGCAGTGTCATAAATTTGATACAAGATTTTTACTAAAATAATTATAACTCATCTTCAGAAAACACGATAGATCATAGTAAGAATTAAAAAAATTTAAAAAAGAATCACTAACCATGAATTACAATTATGCTTTGAAATGTTCATTATAAAAAAGCATTTAAGTATTTTTATTATGATTAGTGTTCGACCATCAAGACATAAACTCAGAATATTATAATCTACTATAGAATTCCAAAAAAATGCAGCAACAGTAATTAGATTACATGATGATAAAACATTAATGTTGATAAGAATATAAGGAAAGTGATTTATTCTACAGCAGTTTTTTTTAAAAAAATATTTTGTGATTTAATATGAGAAGTTAAAAAAATAAAAGAAAATGGATATCATTTAATTTATCTAGATTTTTCAGATAATATATGAAAATAATGCATCAAAGCTTCAAGAATTGTGCAAGAGTTATTAATCAAAGCAAAAAATGGGTCTAAAATGAATGCTAAAATGATTAAAATAATGTTTAATGGTTTCTCACAGAAAACAATAAAGACTGATATTTATGAAATAAAACAAATTAATAACTGCAAAATTCCCTGGCCAGATTATCAATACAGACAAAAGCATAATGGGTTAAGTAAATCATGAGTTAAAATTGGATGAAATACTTTTGGTAGAAATTTATTCACATCACTAAAAAGAAAGGTTTTTATAAATGAGTTCGCAGGATTTGAGATTTAGAAATTTAATAGAAAATCAATATGAAAGGTTAATCCACATAATAAAGTATGAAAATATTTATACTGAGATTAGATAAAAGTGTAATGAAAGAACAGATATCATTGAAATCATTAAAGAATTAAAACACTAAAATGAAGCTAGTTCACTCATTATAAAGAATTGAAGCATTAATCTGAATTTCAAATGACTGTAATATACCTAGAGAAAGATCACACCTGAAAAGTGTGGATAAAATAATGAAGTCTTTTCAGAATATGTTAATTAAAATAGTTATATTTCTTAAGTAATAATATGAAACTTTCAAACATTTTAAAGAAGAATATGAATATTTATAACTTGTTGAAAATAGTTGTACAAGAGAAAGAATATGCGATTAAAAAGCATCATTTATCATGTATCATTAATTAACTAGCTATGATTATGGAGTTTAAATATTTCCCTGAAAGCACTTAGCTATAAAGGATTTTAATTTAAAGGAAGCTTCACTGGTTGATAATGTAATTAACATATTTATATTTATTATTTAATAAAGAAAAGAGTAAAATAAATATTAATAATTATTTTCTCACTCTTCAACAATTTTATTTAACTACTAGTTTATACATTTTTTTAAAAAAAAAGAAAAAAGGGATAAGTAAAATCTTTAAATAAGATTTACCATTTTTTTTGGTAATTGTTATCAATTAATTAAAAAATATTTTTTCTCTAAAAATATGTAAAGTTTTTCAAATTAAAATATAACTAAAGGATTATGCTGTTACTTTAAACTAAATTAAGAAAAAAATGTTAATTTTAATTAATTAAGAGGAATTTATTTTTTTCTCTTCTATCTCTCAAAAGAAATAAAAAAAAATTTTTTTTTAAATTAAAGTATTATTAAAAGATTAGATGGTTTTAGATAATTAAAAAAGAAAAAATAATTACTGAGGAATTATTAAATAATTATATGATTTAAATTTTTTAAATTAATTATAAAAGGAAAAATATAATGGTTTTGTAAAAATAGAATTAATTAATCTGGAGTTAATGCTGCCATTTTTGAGATAGTATGTGATTGGATGGGTAAGCAGGGAGTTTTCTAAAAAATAAGATAAGAGATCAGGTAAAATAATTAGACTCCAGAACCTATTCAAAGCAGTTTTAGTTGTAGTTCAGTTGTTGAAAAGAAATCAACAGTAATAATCTTGATTCAGCTATTGAGAAAGAATTGCAATGGCAGCTTCAGTCCAGCAATTTAGAAGAAAACTACAGTAGAAATTAATCTGTAAAATGAACAGTGAATCATTTTTTGTAGTCAGAAGTAAGTCTAACTTTACTATTTTTAAAAAAAGATTTTATGAAATGTAGTTGAAAAACCACATGATAAGTTTTAGCTAAAAGATGCAACCTGTTTCATAAAAGAAATGTAAAAGAATAATTTCTGGAAGAAATTTTGCAACTATCCATCCAATATCATGACTGTATTGGCCTATGTTAACCTGACCTAAAAATTATTATACTGTAAAATATAAGCCATAAGAAAAATAAGTTAACCAGAAAAAAATAGTTAATAAACTGACTGTTTTGACCTGAAGTAGAATAACTAACAATTTTAAAATGGGATCTACATGTAAAAACAAATTAGTATGAGAACTTTTATAAAAATGGATTATTTAAACAGAACTGATTGTATAAAAAGGAAAAACTAATCTGAATGAAACTGATATTTGTAAAATTTCAAAGGGCCACTTAAAAAGAAACAAGACCATGGTAAAACAAGACCATGGTAAAATATTGTATTGTGCACATCTACATTTATATATAATTTTTAATATAAATAATAATTGATGGTAATGAATAATTTTGACTTAGGTTTTTTTTTTGTTGAAACATGTTTTTTTATTTTATTTTCCATTTAAAACTGAATAGAACTTTCCATTTTTATAAAAAAAGACAAAGAATATTTTAGGTAATCTTAATTTTTTATCTTTTGTTGTAAAATGTTGTTTAAGATTTAAACATCGTAAAAAAAAATAATTGAATTGAAATCAATGTAAATTAAATAATAAAAATCAATAGAAAATTAATATTATTTCTTTTATAAAATTATATTTCTTATATAATATGTATGCTTGAAAGTGTCATATTATCCTACTTTACAGAATTTTTAAAATTTGTTATTTGTTAGTTAATATCAATAAATAATTGTTAAAAGATAAGATCTCCAGCTATCTGTTTTATGAATGGATGGTCTCTATGGCTTTTTCATTGCAGCATAATTATTTAAGAGATTTTAAAATTATACCATTTAAATTAAAATGAATTATATTTAGTCATTTGCATTTTCTATTGTTTACAATCACAGTCTCTAGGGCCCTAGTAATGCTGAACTAGTTCTAGTGAAATAAAGGTTAATTTATGTTTATGTGAGATATATGTTTGTGTTTAAATATTCAGATAGTTTTCTGGTTGGCACAAAAATCAAGATCACTTTTACAGTACATTCAGTGCATTTTATTTTTATATATATTAAAAATTAGTTTATAGTTGGCCTGCTCATTTATGGTACCATATGGATAGGGTATTGATCATGATTAACATATATAAGAATCCTAGCACTTTTATTATTATGATAGATACTTTACTATTTTAGTATGTGCATGCAGATGATTATCTTTATATTCTATCTTAAGTGGCATTGGTTAGATAAATATCAAACAACTGATGTTGAATGTTTTTCAGATTTACTCACACAAATGACTGTTGATTATACGTTTTTGATTTTGATAATGTAATTTATAATTGATGTTATTACTTTCTTTATTCAATGTTGATTTCATCATTCCTCATTGGCATTTTTTTATTGAGATAATTGTGATATTCTGTATGGATGATGATGTGCACTTTCCCCATATTTACCACTTATTTCATTCCATTATAATTAGAACCCAGTATGGGGTTGCTAATAATTGCATTCTTGTGTTCAGTAGACAAAAAGATTGCATAACTTAAAGCTCAAATATAACTATACATGAGAAAAAAGCAACTATGATGCAGAATTAATAAAGAATATATTACTATAAAATATGTGACAAGAATATAGATGAACTAATTTGTGATTTTAAATTATAAAAATAATGATACTAATGTATATTTGATAGAATATTAAAGCAAAATATGTTTTATGGTATTTGGATTGAGCTTTTGGCTGTTGAAGTTTGTTTAGCCATACTTTTAGTAATGATGATAGATAAATAATTTTGTCATAGGTTTAATGATGTAAATCTTTCATGTAGCTCTATAGTGTTCTATCACAACACTATACCAACTCAATTTGAGTTTTATATTTCCAGTTGTTTATCATGGACAGTTCTGTGTCAGAAATTCTAGCATCTAAGTCTTTAAAAATATATTATTTTAAAGTTTCATATCATTCAGTCTTTAAAACCCAAAGCAGCATGGATAAGCAAAGATTTTGGTATTATTTTGAGGGTTAAATTGAGGTAGTCTTCTAATGTTTATTGCTCACTGTGTATTTTATACTCTGATGGTTTTATCTAGCCCACTATTGTATGCAATTATTTATTCTTTTCCTATCAAATCCTGGTCAGATCACTACAAAAAAATATGTTAAATTTTTTTTATATGAACTTCATTTAATGTATGCACATGTACTTAAAAAATAATAATAGTAAATAAAGATATCATTTACACATACATAAGCAGGATAGAAATGTAGAATAAATCAATAGCAAATAGAGTAATGAAGTAAAGTCAGGTGATGACATTATCAAGTTCGATGAAAGGCAGACCCCAGGTATTAACCAATAGTGAAACATTGCATTGAAGGAGAAGTAATCTAAGGCTTTTTTAATGAAATATTTTAAAAAGTTTATATTTTTGTTTTGAAAATAATTTAATATAAAGGTATTTGTTGAAAAGAGTAAAACCAAAAAAATGGAAACAGATTAGGAACCAATTGAACGAACATAGAGAATAGAAGACATGACTATGCCAATCTGGTTATTGCAAATATTTAAGGATCATGAAAAGAAATCAGAAGAAATAATGAAGAAAATTAAAGAATCAATTAAGAAAAAGGGATAATAATAAGAGAGCAGAAGAAAGTTAAAGTGTTGTTAAAGAAAATGAAAGACATTGAAAACAGAAGTGGATAACAAGAAAAAACAGAAGAATGAGAAGAAATACTCCTAAAAAAGTGAAAGAAAATAACCATCAAAGAGAAAAAATGCTGGTAAAGAAAATAAAAGATGACAATCAAAAGATGCTGCTTAAAATCAAGAAAATTGATCAGAAAGAGAAATAGACAATCTAATAATAAATGAGGGTATTCAGGAAGTTATCCAGAAAATTACCCAAACAATGCAAAAAAAATTTCTCTAATAATGGGGAAATTTTAAAAATGTGGACAAAAATATGAAAGAAGGTAATGAAAAGTTGTTGATTATAGTAGAAGCACTGGACAAAAATGGGAATGTTATTGATCATATGCAAATATAATTTGAGATAAAGCTGAAATAATAGATCAAATAGTGGAGAGAATAGATCATTATGAAAGATTAGAGATCTGAGAAATGAAAAAATTTTCAAATGTCAATTAACTCAAGAGAAGTTAAGCAAAACTTTCAATTAGATGAAAAGTGAACAGGAAAAACATTTACAAAGATTATATGAACAAATAATACAAAACTTTAAATGAAAAAATGTTAAAATAAGTTCAGTGAAAGACAGGAAATAGTTGTTATAAGAAGAAAGCAAATCTCTGTGAACCAGAACCATATATAGATATCAATCACTTTCTTAAAATAAAGAAATTCAAAGGTGATGCAGAGGAAGTGCCAATGAAACACCTTGATAATCTAGAAAAGTACTTTCCCTTAAACAAAACTGAGGAGAATTAACAAATATCTTTGGCCTGTGCTCACCTTCAGGAATGCAGAAATTACTGGTGGAAATTATTATTCAAAAATATAGAAGATTTTCAAGGATATAATGAAGCTGTATTGCTTGGATATTAAACTGAAGAGCATCAGGATAGTAGCCAATATCAAGTATTATACAAAGTAAATAGTGGGAAAATCTATACCCAGTTTTTTTAATGTTAAATTTCATGGTTGAAAATTTTAACTGCTTGCAATATATCAGATGAAGAAATAATACAAATTATCAGGCATAACCTGGTAACATGCAATGGAATACGTTATTGAATTGGATCTAAAATATATCCTAATTATGTATCTGCTTATTTATTGAAGAAAGCTAATTCCAGGTGTACCCATTTGGGCATTAGTATAACAATAATTTCTTTTTATTGGGAAGCTCAATGTCATCTTAACAGACCATGGTACACTTTTTATGTCAACTCAATAACAATGTTGGATATTCAGATGGGAATCCATCATATTACTACATTAATTATTAATCAGGAATCCACAATCAAATCCCATGTGAGCATGCCATGAGAGAATTCAGAAAAATGCAAATTTTGATAATAAGACATGGGTGGATTAAGTCAAACAAGTGATCAATTACTTAAATTGACCCAGGATAAGTTCTGAGAATTAAACACTTATCTGGGTAAGCTTTGTCAAACATTCACTTATATTGCTAAAACAAACTTAAGAATATAGAGAAAAAGGCCACAATAATATGACTCAAAAGGGTGAAAAAATAAAAAAAAGATAATTCCAAAGTTTACATAGATTTAATATAGGATATAAGGTATTTGTCATTTATTCTCATAAGCATATTTACAAAAGTTTTCAGATTTGTCACCCAACATCAAATGGAAAATACATTCATGTTTGATGATGAAAAGAAAATGAAAGACATCTATAATACTCATATTACTTTTCCAGAAATAAATTCTTAAAATACACTTGTTTTTCTACTTAAGGTGTAAATGGAAAAATATATAAATAGACATATAATCAAGATGAAATTTTTTTTTCATTTACGCTAATCATTTTTTTCAATTTAAGAAAAAAGAAATGGAAAAAAAAATTCTTTTCATGTTTTTTCTAAAATAATAATTATTAACATATTAAAAGACTTACATTTCTTACATGATATAAAGATTCCAAATATTTTAAAGAAGAAAATTAATATTTATAATTTGTTATGATAGTTGGAAAATAGAGAGGAAAGTATTTATAAAAAAGATAAAATAAATATTAATAACTTTTTTGCTCTCTCTTCAATAATTTTATTTATCTTCTAGTTTATAACTTTAAAAAAAGAAATGAGAGATATGAAAATAAAAATGTTTAAATAAGATTTACCAAGATTTTTTGGCAATTGTTATCAATTAATTAAAAGAGATTTTTCTCTGTCTCTCAAGAAAAATATTTTACAAATTAAAGTATAATCAAAGAATTATCCCATTTTTAGTAACTAAGAAATAAGTATAGAAAATTTTTTTAATGATTAAGGTATAATTGAAAAATTTTAAATAAATTAAAGATGATAAATAATCTTTGTGTAAAAATAGAATCAATTGGTTAGAAATTAATGGTCATTTATGAAATAGTTGATAAGTGAATGGATATGGGGAAACTGTTCTAAAAGATAAGATAGTACTCTCAGTCTTGGTTCAGCTGAAAGTAAGAGAACAGCAATAATATTCATGATCTTCATGTTGAGAAGAGAAGAGCAGTGACAGTCTGTTTAATTTTTTTAAAGAAAACAAGAATAGGAGTTAAAATGTGAGTAGAAAAGTGAAAAGTTAAGTTTATAGTCTGAAATACAACCTAATTGTCAAAAAGAATGCTAAACTTTATCCAAAAGTTGAGCATCTCAACCTATGCATGTAACATATTAATCAAAAGAAATTTAGAAAAAAAAGTACCCTTGGGAAAAATTTGCAACAATCCTATGACTGTCTGAGTTTGTGTTAACCTGACTTAAAAATTATAATAGTATAAAATATAAGCTATATGAAAAAGAAAAATCAAAAATAGTATAGTTGATATACTGACTGTGTTCACCTAAAATGGAATAATTGTTTTTTAAAATGGAATATGCAAGCAGATAAAAATAATGGGAGAACTTCCCTAAGAAGGATTATTTAAACTAAACACTTCAACCTATAGGAAGGAAAAACAAACATGATAGATACTGAAAGTTGTAAATTTAAAAAAAGTAAAAGTGAAACAAATAATTGGTAAAAAGATATTATAGTGGGCACATCTACTTTGACAAATAATATTTAATATAGGATAGTAAGATATAATTCTGATTTGTTTTTTGTTGAAACATATTTTTTAATTATTTTCCCTCTCAAAATGTAAATGTATAAAAGAACTATCCATTTTTATGAAAAAAGAAAAAAAGGTTTCAGCTAATCATTTTTTATTGTTTATTGTAAAATGTGCTTTCAGATTTAATTATTAAAAGGGGAAAGTTTTATTTAATCTTAAATTTTTTATGCTTTACTATGAAAATTTAGGTTTAAATATTATAAGAAGGGAAAAATTGATTAAAATAAATGTTAATTAAATAATAAGAATTAACAGAAAATAATATTATTTTTTTATAAAATTATATTTTTTATATCCTACTTTTCTGAACTTATTATTTATTAGTTAACTTCATTAAATGATTGTTAGAAAAATAAGTTTCTGAAATTATTTTTTTTGTGTTACGTTTTTATTTCTCCAGATATCTGTTTTGTGAATTGACAGTGTATGTGGTTTGATTTTATCATAGCATGATGCTTTAAGAAATTTGTAAATTATCTTAGTAAAACTATTTTCTGTAAAATGGATTAAACTTATGCATTTATATTTTCTCTTGTTCATAATAACAATCCCTAGGATTCTTCTGATTCTGAGTTAGTTTTAGAGCAATAGTAGTTAATTTACATGCATGTGGGATACATGTTTGTGTTTCACAACCAAATAGTTTTTTAGATGGCACAAATGTCAAGATCACATTTAAATTCCATTCACTGCACTTATATAGATTAGATATTAATTTATAGTTCACACGTACACATATGGTACTATATAACCAGAGCACTGATAATGATTAGCATGTATCAGAATCTCAACATTTTAATGATACATTTAGTACTTAAACATGTGCATGCAGATGATTTTCTTTATTAATCCATAAGTTTTGCATTGACTAGATAATTAGCCTACAACTTGATATTGAATTTATTTTATATCCAGTCGCATTGAATGACTGAATTTACATTTGATGCTGATGATTGTTATAATTACTTATTTCATTGTCTGCTGATTCTCTCATATTCCTTTTATATTTGTTGATGATTATTTACTGGGGATAATGATATTTTCCTATCTCCCCATATTTATCCATACATTCATTATATTACAATATACATTCACTTATATAATATTAAACAAAATATTAAAACATCACTTCAATAAAAACCTTTAAGAAAATGAAATCACTTCAAATTTATGATACACAATATCAATAATATAAAACATGTTGAAAAAAAAAAATCAGTGCTTGAAATTTTTTTTTCTTAAAAAAATATCCAGAAAAACAAATTTAACTGATATTTCAGAATTTTAAATCCTTTCAAAAACTGTTGATATAGTTTATTTTTTAAATATATAAAAAAAAACAGAACTTAAATTTCTATATTAGCATTGAATGATTTTATAAAGCTTTAGATATATAAAGATATATTTTTATATCTATAATGAAATAATAAAACATATGATCTATTTCAATAATATTTCTATGTCAAAGCTATTTATAATTTATAAATATCAGCTGAAGTGTATTAAGTCATCCTCTGATAATAAAAAAAAATATTGTTGCCATTTATGCAGTAGTGATATTAATTATTATTATTATTATTATTATTATTATTATTATTATTATTATTATTATTATTATTATTATTATTATTATTATTATTATTATTATTATTATTATTATTATTATTATTATTATTATTATTATTATTATTATTATTTTTTTAATATTTAACAAACATAAATTTCAATACTATTCTAATATTTTTATTATTTATCTTCCATGTAACTTTAAACATACTTTTTTCTCTTTTCTTAAAGTTAATATTTTTGTAATTCATTGATTTTTTTAAAACTATAATTTAGACTAATAATGATATTGATAAAATTTTTTTAAAAAAGCTTGAAAATAATTTAAATATTATAATGCATTTTGTTTATTTCGCCCTTCCCTTTTTTAAAATAATAATTAGACTCAGTAATATTATCTTTATTTCTTTTTTGTATCTTAAGAATAGTAAACTTTTACAAAATATTGGATTTCAGACTCACATTTCAAGTGGTTTATTTAGCTTTATTTAATGATAATTAATATACTTTTCAAATACACTTCTTGATGGAATTGTAACATGTTTCAATATTGTTCAAAATACAGGACAAAATTCTACCACATATAATTCTTTCTCAGTAATAAATTGTATTGGTATCTTAATATACCAATTAATAATGTTTTCATTTTAATTTACAATATATTATTTTAAATTTATTTATACTTTTAAATAACAAAACATTCTTGCATTGAAATCATAAATTAAAAACAATTAACACTATTTTTATAATGATTAAAACCCAATCATAAAAACACTTGAAAAAAGATTTGAATGACTTTGTTCAACCTCCCCTCCCCCAAATTCAATATCATGTCATGTCAATTTGGAAATCTCTTTGGTTAAAGTTCACTTTATTATTATTATTATTATTATTATTATTATTATTATTATTATTATTATTATTATTATTATTATTATTATTATTATTATTATTATTATTATTATTATTATTATTATTATTATTATTATTATTATTATTATTATTATTATTATTATTATTATTATTATTATTATTATTATTATTATTATTATTATTATTATTATTATTATTATTATTTTTAATTTACAAATGTTTATTTATATATATATATAAGTAGAGGAATTTGAGCTTAGGATTATTCAATCTCTATTCATCCTCCACTCTATCTCAAGAAACCAATACACAAGACCATATATACATGTGAAAAAGATAGATGATCCAGAATATGTGTATCATGCAGAATCAGCACTCATCAGTGGGCCAGATCATAATCTTCTACCCATATATACAATCAGTGCTCAGTTTATATTAAGATAGCCATTCCTTAAACTTTAATAAACAAGCTTCAAGTTTCAATCTTCTCAGCCAACTATTCAACTTTCTATTTCATTGAAAAATCAACAATGGAATACTCAAAGTCCTTATTATATAATGAAGTAAAGTATTCGAAACCATATATGAACAATACTAATGAAGGAATATCATCTATTAAATAGCAATATTGTTGGACAAACCAAAATGTAAAGAATCCTCATAAAGACTGTTAAAATGTAAAGATAATATAAGTGCTATTCACCGAATAACTTGTATATTTAGTCAATCATGAATATAACAAAAAAAATATTATAACTGAGTAAAGCTAGTTGACCTGCAAGTGTCTCATAGATTTGTGTAACCACATATAATAAATAAAATCATGAACCAAGTGGTTTTTATTTGGGCTATCTAAGTACACTACATAAATGTACTTACATGACTAAAATATAACTAATATATAGGCATGTAAATATGTTGATTCATAAATGACTCTATGGCCATTTATATTTACAATAGACTCATGGATCTTTTAAGATGCCAATGGTCTAGAGAAGTACCTTGCTTTCCAAAGAAGATACAATTCAATGAGTAATGATTGCTTGGTGATAAAATATAGTATGGCATATATAATGAATTATCTTAATTGTAAAATAAATTGTGTAATAAAATGGTCTTACAATGATTTATGGTATAGGCAAATCAAAGTACTTAAGTTACTAATAATATAAATTTATTGAAGTAAATATTAATTTATTGAGATGGCTAAGACCAAGAACATAGTTCTAGGTTTACCAATTGCAATCTAATATATAATATATTTTTATAATTTACACCCTGATAAAGTGCAATTAATAGAAACAATCTATGATTAATATTATTAAAGCATATAGTCATAAAAGGGTTAATGACAAATTCTTTCTCACAAAAAGAAATTAATATGTTAACAATTGATTTAAGGCTTATTTATGTGAGCCTATTATTTATACTTATAGTGTGCCTATTATTTATACTTATAGTGAATGACAAGATAAAACTGTCTTATAACAGAAATTATTAATGAAAAAAGGCTTTGCTAAATATTTTATCATTAAGCTACTATTATACTCTTAACCATTATTGACAAATGAAATTTATTTTATATAACTTAAAAAAAGTTTTTCTCTTAGCAACTGTTACCAGTTTTAGCTTAAATATAATTTCAGCTTAGATTCCACTATCCCATGATGTTTTTCTTGACACCTTGATGATAACAAAATACAAATGTAGATTTCCATGAACATTTTTTTATCCTTAAATGAAATTCTACTATTACTTTGTCAATATTACAATACATAGTAGACTTTAATAGTTTCATAACTTCATGGTAGTTAAGCATAGCATTTGTTGTTGTAATCATTCCATTTAGTCATAAAGATATTAAATAAAGGGGAAGCTTTTGCTTCCTCTTTCTAAGGTTTTTCTATTCACAATGCATATTTCTTTACTATACATCCTCAATATATTTATAAAAGATAAACACAAATTTTTAAGCAAAAGAAAGTGTGTTTTTCTTGCTGAAATCGTTTTTGCAACTATGGTATCACAAAATAGTCCTTTTTGTAAACACTGGCTTCTAAACATGTGATTTTCCTTTTTTAAATCTCAATAAGGTATTGATAGTATTCAATAATAATTTAAATAAAATATTTCATTTTTAAATTTAACAAATAAAGTATCCATCTGCTCTACATTAATCTCAAATTAATCAACATATTTATTAAATATAAGACCTTTAATTGTTTTCTTTACTTAGTTATTCATACACTACAAAAGGAACTATAGATGGCAACATTATACATCACAATATATATATATTAACGAAACTTGAAAGTTGAGTTGAAAATGATTATGAATATAATCGAAAATATTTCTTTATGAGTTTTTATTTATATAATATTATAAATTGTTTACCGTTGTTTGGAATATTTTTAAGTTTCGTTATTGTATTATTAATATTAGCGGACATTTATTTTGTTTATATATATATATAAAATCACACCACATAGTTAAAACATCCAGTACCGCCCTTTGTGAACTAATATAAAAATACATTAGAGTTTGCATTTCAAAATAGCCAGCTCAAAATGATAACAGTTTGAACTGTAAAAGTAGTATCATTTTGAAATACGAACTCTAATGTATTTATATATTAGTTCACAGAGGGCGATACTGGATTTCTTAACGATGTGGGATGATTTAATATTTGTATATTTATTTCAGTATAGCGTTTGTGATATTATTATATATATATGTTTAAGGTTATCTCCTATATGCAATAAAATGAACATGACACTTAAAATTATGTGCGTGCATAATTGTTAACTTATATATATATAAAACTTTTTTCTTACATAAGACTTACTTATATAAATATTAAATTAAGTTTACAATAATTAAAAACCTATTTTAAAAATACAATGATATTCTTAAAATAAATTATTTAAAACTTCAGTAAAATGTTTATACTGTTAAATGTATTAATTAGTTTCTGATTCTTACAAAAAGTCAAATTGAATTATTTATTATTCTATAAAAAAGAAGCTCGGATTTTTAAAAAAAATATATGTAATTAAAGTTAATTTAAATGTTTGATTAGAAAATTTTCTGAAATAACTCTTATAGATTATAAAAGATTAACTGCTGCAGTACTTTGTAATATAAAAGTTAAAAAAGTAATTTTAATTAAGAAATAATTTCTGCTCTAAATCAAAAATAATAAACTTTTTTTATTTTATAAATGTAAAAAGAAAAAAACAAATTTTGTATTGATAGAATTATTATTTTTTAATTAATTCAAAAGGAAAACACATTTTAGTCTCACGTTTGAAACACTTTGTCTAGACATTTACAATCAGAAAATTATAAAATCATTATGAATTTGAATTCAGAACCATACCATATAAAGAATAATTCTATAGCTAACAAATTGAAATTCGTAACTATACAGAAAATGCACTCTGAAAATACTATCTTAATGAAATCAAACTCATTATATTGTGTACATTATTGACCCTATAAATAAAGTATGTTTTCAATATAGTTTGAAACAGCGACTCTATTTAAATTAAAAATGGTCCTGTAGTTTTGTAGCTGGTTCAGTAAGGAATTTATAAGGCTATCTATATATGAAGTCCATGTACATGTATACATAATGATGAATATATATATATATATATATATATATATATATATTGGTTATAGAAAAGAATTCAGTAGTAGGTAGACATATTTTATTTACATTTTATTTAATAATTTTAATCAAAGTTTCAATTCTAGAATTTAAGAACCAATACATAAAATTATATAAATAATTCAAAAGTTTATGAAGAATAGATTGCTTCACTTATCTTGATATTATTTTAAAAGTAGGAAAATACAGCTGTGTTTATTTATTCCAGAAAGAGTTTAAAGATTTTGATTTAATATTAATGTCAGCATTAGAAATGTTACATGGATTAATTATATAAATAAATTTAGAAGATTATAATGGAATTATATAGAACTATATTAGAATTAGTGTAAAAGAAAAAATCAATTATTTATTTGTTCTCCAAAAAGTTTAAAAGAAAATGAATGTCACTGTAAAATTTTCAGTGAAAAAAATTCAAACTCAGAATAAATTAATTTGTAAGTTAAACTGAATACTAAAAGAGCAAAGTTAACTCAAAGCTATACTTATAAAAATCAGATTGCAAGCATTTGAAGAAAGTGTTTTGTAATTAAAGAAAATAAAGTACAAAAACCACCATTCCATTAGAAGTTGCAATCTTAAAGAAGAATTGCTAGTCGTGAACCTTAAACAAAAAAAAAATGAAGCAGAATTTATGTATAGTAAAAGTTTTTAAAGTTTATTTGTAATAATTATATTTCATATTTATGAAATAATTATTAATTTATATTTAAACTATGATTGGATTCTCTTTTGGCCAGATATTTTACTGAATTAAAAAAACACACACACAAATTAAGATCAAACACTCTCTTATAAAATGTTCATCGATATATTTATTGCTAGATTCATAGTTATTTTAGATAATAAATGCAAATCAAACTATGAAATATAATCACTACTATTATATTTGTTAATGCTAGGTATGTATAACAATGTTAAAAAATCAATTTGATTCTATAATACTTGAAAGACTACATAATAATTAAGAAATTGACATATATATTTTCATACCATAAAATGCATATGAATGTTGTATGAGTAAAATTTGGATTAGAATTAACATTGATATATAAAAACCAGACAGATATATATTTATTATTTTCTTGCTATATAGCAATTTTGAATCATGGCATTGTGAAACATTGATAGTATGAGCACTCTTGTAATTAATTATAACATTCATTTTCCAGATTGGCATTCATTTGATGATAAAAATTGAAATTAAAATATATATTGATTTATTAATTTATTTAAAGTTTCTCAAAATGTCAATATTATTCGAAGTATTTAATATGTCAAATTTCTATTAATTCACAGTTTCTTTGTTTCAAAGTAGTCACTCTACTTGATAAAGCTATTACAACAGTATGTTAAGTCTCAGAAATAAAAAATATATATTCATAGTATATTTAAATATTTATAATTATTTTTGCAAAATATTTGTGAAATATTTATTTTTTTGACAAGGCTAGGTTAGATTTTATTTGAAAATATTTATAAAAAAATACAATTCAAAAAAAATATAACAATGTAAACCAGGAAGCTGTTATTGGTAGAAAAAAGGTGCCTAAATCCTGTTTGTCACTTTTAATAATTATAAATAAAATTTTAAATTTTAAAACATAAATTCACTTAACAAAATATTACTTAGTGTATAAAAAGAGTTAATATAAATTTTATTTCATTCCAAACACATTTTTTTATCAGCAATAATGAAATAATAAAAGATATTGTTCTGATTAAATATTTTAGTTTATTAATTTTTTTCTATATTTTCAAAATTGAAATATTAATTTTAAGAATGGTTGTTATTTATAAGCATATTTTTAAATATGATTTTACAATCAAAAAAATTTAATTAATAATAAAGGTTAATCACTAAAATAAAATGTTCAAAAAGTAATAAATATTTTCACTAGAGGCTGTATAAAATGTATTAGTAAAAATTAGCAAAAGAATTAAATCACATGACTACAGTTATTATTTTCCATATATTAAATATTTACAAATGTATTCAGAATAATGTGTCTATGTATTGTATGATCTGTAAAACATAGAACAGTTTATATTGGTATTAGTTTTCAGTTTTTCCCACAATATTGCATTACAAGTCATTATTTTAAAAATAATAAATATATAATTTAGTTTTCATTTAGTGGTACTAAGTGACAAATATAATCAGGAGTTAAGGGCAACTATAAAGTGTTAGTGTTTTTATGTAATTTGTGAAAATATTCTAAGTTATGCCTGTAAAAATAAAAGATATTTTTTATTTAAATTTCTAAAACCTTTTTAAAAAAATGATATTTTTAATAAGAAATATGAAGAATAATATATTTATATAATTTCTATAGTTTTTTTGAAGCATTAAAAATCTATGTTGTGAGAATTTTTTTTTCTTAATATGATGGTAGTAAAAGTATAGTGATTTTTTTTTTATATCTCTATACTTTTAATTTTTATAAATATTTAAAATATTTCTACAATTTTTATTAGTTTTAATGTTTTTAAAATACTCGGGTGCAATATATATGGAAAAATATAAATAAAGTTTGAAATTTTCTAAAAAACATTAAATAATTTTAATTAGAAAATAGAAGTAGGAAAACATATAACAAGTAAAATGCCATATCCACAAATTTTTAAACAATGTAAGCATATATATATACATATACATATATATATATATATGATCAATAGATGGCATTTTACCAAAACCACCGAAAAAGTGTATATTTGTTTACATAAACGACAAAAGAGTCAGAATTCACTATCTCTTTCATTTGCCCACCCTCAGATAGCTGATTTCAAGCTAATTTGCTATCATCAGTGAAGGATAGAGCTAGAAACTAGAACTAAACACTGACTCCAAGTGTTTATGCAAAAAGTTTCTATCAGTTTGCAAGCATGAATTTTTCAGACTGGTAAAGTCTTCAAACCCAGCCTAACAAACCAGATAGCTACATGGGTCTGATCTCAGTTCAGTTTCATCACATAGTCAAAGCCTCTGCAATATATATCATTGCAAAAACCTTTAAAGGTACATTTATATATTATTATTATTATTATTATTATTATTATTATTATTATTATTATTATTATTATTATTATTATTATTATTATTATTATTATTATTATTATTATTATTATTATTATTATTATTATTATTATTATTATTATTATTATTATTATTATTATTATTATTATTATTATTATTATTATTTGATGTCTGTATTTTTAAAGCAATATATTAATTATATAACTGAATATTTGTAAATACAGAAACTAAATAATTAATTTTTTTTATCCACTTAGGAGCGCTTTTGATTATTTCAGTAATCTTTGTCAACTAAATCTTTGAAAGGCTAACTTTCCCACAATTCCATGACCTTAACATTTGTTGCTTGCCTGTTAGTTATGACCATAATAAATGATGTTTTTATGACCATAATAAATCATGTATTTATGGTTTGCCACTCAGTCCATGCCAGAGTAATCAATGGATGCCAGAAGATTTCTGCATAAATGTGCCTACTCATCCAATATCCTCAGACTAGTTTCTAGCTTGTGGCTTTCATCAGTGAGGAGCCTTATATCTGAGAGCACTACACCTAGAACCTAGGATCTAGTGCAACCCTCCAACAGCCACTTTTTATCTCTACTTAACTACAAAACTATGAATCTAAAATTGAAAACATAATATTTTCAATTCAAGATCATTAGTTTATATAGACATGCAGGTATGAATTCAGTTCAGTACCCATACATTTTGGTGCTTTTGGTTCTTTAATTACTATTTCTAACACTATCCTATTAGGCAGGATTGGCATTAAACAACTAAACATCAAATTATCACCATTTCTTATGCTTGCTCAAGTTGTTAAAACAGGCAAAACTCTCCATACAATAGTGCCACTCAGTGCAAACCAGAGTAATCAATGGATGCTAGAAGGTTTGTGCATAAAATCCCTATCTAGTGCCTGCTCATCCAATATCTCCAGACTAGTTTTTAGCTTGTGTCTTTCATCAATGGCAAGTCTTGGATCTGAGAGCACTGTACATAGAACTTAGAATGTAATGCAACCCTCCAGCAGCCACTTTATCTCTACTTAACTATGAGTCTAAAATTAAAAACAATATTTTCAATCTAAGCTCATTAGCTTACATTGTCATACAGAGTTCAGCACCCATACATTTTTGTGTCTTTGGTTATTTAATAACTATAACCACCACCAACCTGGGATTAATCTACTAAACATCACATGATTACCATTTCTTATGCTTGCTCAAACTGTTAAAATTGGCAAAACTCTCCATAAAATAATAGTCAATTAGAGATAAAAGATAGCTGCTAGAAGGTTACATTAGATCCTAAGATCTAGGTGCAATGCTTTTAGATCCAAGGCTCTTCACTGATGAAAGCCACAGGCTAGAAACTAATCTGGGGGTACTGGATGAGTAGGAACTAGATAAGGATTTTATGCACAAACCTTCTGGCATCCATTGACTACTCTGGCTTGCACAGGTGGCACTACTGTATGGAGAGTTTTGTCTGAATTAAAATTAACTATTACATTATTTACCAATGCACCAATACACCATAAGTTCACAGCAGTATTGAACTAACCTTGTATAAGTTTAACTACACAATGTAAATAATAATCTTCCTAATTAATATACTAGTAAACTATTACATGTTAGTCCAATTTCATTCAACACAAACTAAAATTTCTTCACAAGAAAACCAATTATGTGAATCACAATCATCTCATCTACAAAGCAGTAAAAATATGTTTTCTCATTTTTCTTTATAAACATGTATCATAAATTATTTATAAACTTTCAAACTTCGTGTATAATGGTAATAATATGCATGAAATGTATAAAACTTTTGAAAATATTTAAAATCTTTATTTCAAAGTATGTGTTATCTTTGCTTTTTCTCATTATTATTTTGTTCTATTTTTCTTGAAATTTTTAAAAAAAAACTGTTGTCATTAAATATAATGTCAATTTAATTTTTTAAGGGTAAAGTTAATATTGTATATGTTGAATTTAAATATATAACTTATGACTATTCTAAAAAATACAGCCATAAGTAAAACAGCATATTGAGATAGGTTAATTTTTAAAGCATATTGAGATAGGTCTATTTCAAAGTGAAAATAAAATGTAATGTATTATTAGATTTACATACATGCTTTTTATAGAATGATTTAATTAAAATATATACATCATTTGAGAAAAATATATACGTTTGAAGTTTAATAAGGAAGGATATTTTTTAGAAATGAGATCATACTTAAATAATATTGTCATATGGCTTATTTTGTTTAATATGAAATTTAAAAAGTATGGACATCCAAGTTTATACATATTTTGATTTCTTTATGTGAATCAGACTAAGTAGCTATGCCCATGTAATAATCTTTGGTTATGTATATTTTATATTTTTATATGTGTAATTAACATGACCTATGTAAAAACTGCCGAAACTGGGGGCCATAGCTTATTTGGGGTTAACAACTTGTGTTTGGGAGAGCCATGAAAATTTTAAAACTAAAAGTAGATAATTCGATTTACTTTTATATACAGATTAAAGTTTTAATGTGAAATCCCTCCCTCTTACATGACTACAATCAGACTGCCCATGGTATGGAGATCTTGGTACTTTTATTAACAGCATGTGTAAGTATATGAAATGGTGTGATTTTTAATGGTTTCATACCTTTCCTGCTCATACAAATTTGGTGACAGCGATTTTTGAAAAACCAAACACCAAAATGTATAAATGCTGAATTGAATTCAGATCTGTATAACTATACACATGAATAAGCTTGGGCTGGAAACATTATGATGTTTTTATCTTGGGTTCCTAGCTTTATACCTAACAAAATAAATGAAAGATAAGGATGCTAAAATCTAGGTGCAATGCTCTCAAATTCAATACTCCTCACTGATGAATGCCATAACCTAGAAATAGATTTGGGGATGCTAAATTTACAGGCACTAGATAGGAATTTTATGCATAAACTTTCCTGTGTTCACTGATTACAAAAGCTTGCACTTTGTGCACTACTATATGGAGAGATGGGTACTTTTATTAACACAATGTGTAAGCATATAAAATGATAATGAGATGTTTTTATGATTTTATACCTATCCTGCTCATATGTTAATGGTGACTATGGTTTTTGAAAAAGCAAAGACACAAAAAGGTATAGATTCCTAACTGAGTTCAGACCTGTGTAACTATACAAGTGAATGAGCTAGGGTTGGAAATATTATGGTGTTTTCAGATTAGGCTCCTAGCTTTATAGTTAACTAAATAAGTAAAAGGTGGCTGCTGGAGGGTGGCACTGAATCCTAAGATCTAGGTGCAGTATTCTCAAATCAAAGGCTTCTCACTAATGAAATGCACAAGCTATAAACTAATCTGAGTATGTTGGATAAGTAAGCACTAGATAGTAAATTTATGCACAAACCTTCCTGCATCCATTGATTATAAATGCTTGCACTTAGTGTCATTACTGCATGTAGTATTTGATACTCTTATTAATAGCATATGTAAGCATAAAAAATGGAAATAATGTGATGTTTGATGATTTATACTTATCCTACTCATTGAATAATGATGAGTGTGGTTTTTTAAAAAACAAAGATACCAAAATGTATAGATGCTAAACTAAGTTCAAATCTATATAACTATACAAGTAAATGAGCTTAGGTTGGAAACATTATGATGTTTTATCTTGTGCTTCTAGCTTTATAGTTAACCAAACAGGTAAAAGAAGGCTTTGGGAGGGGGGTTGCATTGCAATGCCTTCAAATCCTAGGCTTCTCATTGATAAAAGCCACAAGCTAGAAACTAGTCTGAGGGTGTTGGATGAGTAGGGGCTAGATAGGAATTTTATGCACAAACTGTCCTGCATCCTTTGATTAAGAAAGCTTGTTCTTGGTGACACTACTAGATGGATTTTTAGCAACAAGGGAATATATACATAAATGGAAAAATATGAATGATTTAGTCTACAAGTTATTTAAGGAAGGCATAGAAAATATTAGGCATATGTTAATTGAATGTACATGCTTGCAAGTAAAAGGTGTACAGATAATGTAGTTGTGGGAGAATAAATATAAACATAGTGATTGTACAGAAATTGGGTTTTTTCTTTTTATGATGAGTTTAGGAAAAGATAAGAGGAATTTAGATATAAAGACCATAATGTTGATAAAGATTATGTTGTGGAAATGGGATGGAGCAGGATAGAGAAGAATATGGAAAAATCTTATGGTGGAGAATGTATGCAGAAGGTAGGGTTGCTAACAGGTTTCTCTGGGCATAGTGGCTGAGATATTCCTGACTCTAAAAAAGAAAAAACCACAGTGTGTCACATCACATTGCACACACTTATGTGTTTTATATTTTCTAGCATTGGAAATGAGTTGTTCATTGACTAATTCCTACTATGCATTTTATAATCACACAAATTTATCCATGTAGTTTTAGGAAAATTATAGATTCTTCCAAGTTTAATAAAATGAGTCATTGCCATTTTTCCATGATTGGATTGAAGTTTTCCATTAGTTTGACTGGCTTTTGTTATTTTTTCAAATTCTCTTGGTAAGGCACACTTAAATATTTGTGTATGATAGAGCTGCAATGATGCAGTTAAGAATTTTTTCTTCATGCTAGGTTAGATAGGCTAAACATTTTACTTTTCTTTTTCCATGGAGTGCTATGCAGTCAGGAATGGATTACTCAAGTTTTTCAGCAACCTATTTTTTTTAAATTTAGCTCACATATTTGTGAATGCATTGCATATTTGAATTATAACACACTCTTTCTGGCTTAAGTGTGTATATTCACAGTTCTATGGTTTTATATAATGGAAATAAATCTGCTAGCCAATGTGAATATATTCTGCTTATGAAATGTCATTTTCCAAAACATATACTGATCTAAATTTACAGTGACAGCCTTTTAAGCTTGTCAGAATCAATTACCTCAATGGAAACCCTGTATAGTTTTTATTAAAAAATAGCATAATTAAACACCTTTCTTAAAGTCATTATCAAAGTCTGATTTCTAAAAAATACAGAAAAAAAATATTATTATGACTAATCACTATTGGAAACAGAAAAAAATAAAAAATTTTTTTCTTCTATTACAAACTTATTCTGAAATACCACGTTTTTATAAATTGAAAATTAGTTCAAACTTCTAACATGGATAACTTTCGTAAAACTGTTTCTCTTCCTCTCTTTAATTCCTGAACTAATTCTTACAATTGGTTAACTAATTTTTTGTATTTTTTAATAGAAGTATTTGTTTGAAAGAAAATGTGAAGAAACTCACATATAAACATCACATGACCACCACTCTTATGCTTGTGTATAACTGTTGTTAAAACAGGCAAAACTCATTATATATATTGTCGCACAGCAAGCTAGAGTAATCAATGGATGCCAGATGGCAGGTGCAGTGCTCTCAGATCCAAGGCTCCTCACTGACGAAGGCCATAAGCTGGAAACTAGTCTGGGGATATTGGGTGAGTAGGCACTCGATGGGGATTTTATGCACAAGCCTTCTGGCATCCATTGATTACTCTAGCTTGCTGTGTGTGGCAATATGTATAGTGAGTTTTGTCTGTTGAAATTCACATATACTAGAACAAAATATTTATATAATGGAGTTTTAGAATTACATCGCTATTAATTAGTGTTATATAGTTTAACCTTTTTTCTATCAAGAGTTTTAATAATTAACATGCTGTTAATTATTAGCTTTTAAATTTGATATTCACACTTAATGCATGATGTAGTGACACATACTTACAATATATATATATATATAAGGGAATACACTTGTGTAGTTTACTAGTTTCATCTTTGTAAAAAAATTCACTGGTACTAGCACATTTGACAATTCTTCATTAAAAATTTAACCCGGAGATAAATAAATGGATAACAAACATTCATTGTATTTGTAGAGATCAATAAGTCAAAGGCAGGAACGTGCCAAAAAAATCTGAATCACAAGCAACTGTAGTTTATATTTTACTAGAACTGATAGAACCATTCACATTGTTTTCAGCACTAGATAGCAAGAGTCAGAAAATAATATTAAAAAATTTGTAAATATGATTTTTCTTTACTTCCAGTGTGGATTTATGCCTTCATAAAATGATTCACACAAGTCTATGTGTGTAATTTTTCAGAAATAGTTGTCAAAAGATTTACGAGATTTGAAAAAACTAAATTGTCATTTATATATTGTGCATAATAAATTAAGAGTAAGACAATTACATTTTTTAAAAGAAAATCCAAATAATTAAAATGGTAAACTAATTTTTTTAAAAGCATGCTAAATTAAATGACAAATATCTAAAAGCGTTTTTTGAAATTGCTTTACTAATTGTTAAAACAATCAGCAATAAAAAATTTGAAATTTCAAAATATTAATCACTTTTAAAAAAATCCTCTATATGGTGACATAAAATAAAAATAGTTAACACTATTGTCAACAATATGTTTACATTATTATCATGAATCAAACAAAGTATTATACTCGTCATACAACTTAATGAGTCAACTGATAAAGTAAGTCATGCTAATTTAATGCTTTTTGTCAGATATATCTGCAATTTGCAAATTCATAAAGACATGATGTTTTGTAAAAATCTTTTTGGTGCAACAAAAGAGAAAGATGTATTTGAAAAGGTGAATATTTTTTTATAAAACAAAAAGAGTGTCAATGGCAAAAGTACATTGCAGTTTTCACCAATGGAGTTACAGCCACTATGGTAGGATTTCATGATTTATAAAAGAATTATAAAAGATGTTTGTCCCAAGATAAAACATGTTCACTGCATTATCCATAAAGAAAATTTAATATAACTACATATGAAAGAATCGCTTAGTAAAGTGTTAAATCAGAACTTTTCACAATAAAAGGTAATGATAATCAAGAGATGGATTCTAATTATGGATCTTTTGTATATCATATAGTAATATGGCTATAACAACATAAAGTTCTAAAATGAGTTTTTAATTTGAAAGATCAATTCAGATTTTTTTTTCGGTCAACCTTCCCTACCCCCATTGACATTTAATTTTTCTGATCAAAATTAGATATGTTTGCTTTCTTACTTGAAGGATTTTTTTTCAAAAACGTACTGAACTGAATCTTTCTCTGTAAAATTTTTTTCCAATATATTAATACAACACACATAATTGCAAGCATTTCAAAATAAACTTTCTGCATGGTTAAACATTTTGAGGATAATAATATAGAAATGTTTGCTTCTTTTCACAAATTTCTTGGAAAAAAATAACATTTTTTGATCAGTAGAAAGTAAAAAAAGTAATGATTAACCACATCACAAATTCAATATTTTTTTTAAAAAAATATTATTCTAAAGTTAAATGAAAATAAAGAATATAACTAGATAAAAATATCTTTCACACCATCCCTACAAATTCACAATCTTCTATTGTCTGTTCAAAAAGAGCTAATTGTCCTGAGAGCCCATCAACTCTTGAATCAGAATTTTCCAATAAGGATTTATCAGAATTTTGATTTGAGTGACAAAAAAAATCCTTCATTGGTAAACACAGACTTAAATATTCTGGCTTTGTTTGCATTCATTTATCTATGTCTAAACCTGAATTTTCTTTTTTATTAACTGAAACATTGGGAAAAATCTATGAACTGTTGAAATATTTTACCTCATATTAATTTTTTGTGTAGTAATAGTCAAATACATCCATCACAGTATATTGTTGTTAAAATCTTTTATGTGATATTATTTAATTTTTGTTCTAATTATTATTAAACAGTTTTATATTTTATATTTCATGATTTTTGTAATATATTTATATTAAATTTATTTAAATAATTTTCTTATTTATATTTAACATAATATAATATATTTAAATAATTTTCAAATAAAATGATGTAATAGCAGCATATGCCGCTACTAAGATTTTTTTTCCAACACTAGTAAACATTTCTAGATATTCCAGGAAGTTTTTAAATCAGTGAGAATTGAGAAGCACTTTCCTGTATCATAAGCATAAAGTAAGCAAATATATTTTATCTGATCCAGATGTTGTAAAAAATTTTATGATCTCGAATTATTATTTGTTTTTAATGCAACTGTTATAATCTGGTTCTTGAAAATAAGGTTTAAATGTTATGATCATATCTCAGATGAATTTATTAATTGACCCCAGCTTAACATGTACAATTGAAGAATTTTATGTTATTATAAGCTTGTTTGATAATAGGTGCCTATTTTTACTGCAGATAACAGTAAAATATTACAAAAGCAGATCTGATCACTGCAAACACATAAATGTATAAAACTAAATATAACTTTGTGGGAATAATTTTATAGGGATCTCCCAGATCTCAATTCAACATAAATAATCTCATTTTTACTAATATACCCTCACATCAAAAATCAGACTGATAATGATATAAAAAACTATTTCAATATATCATTTAAATTATTAAACAGTGTACATTTATGCATATCTGATTTGAAAGGATGCTTTAGTGTAAAAAACATGATCATTTATCATCAAACAAAGGAGTTCTCTTAGTAAAACGAAAATTTCAAGAGATATTATATATATAAATATATGTTAAATATATAAATGTTAGGACATTTAATTCAGAAAAGGTAAACATATGTTTATAAATTCTAACTTTTATTCATGCTAATCATGCTTTCAATATATATATATATATATATATATATATATATATATAATGTAGGTAGCCCTGGGTCTCGTTTTATGCAGTACATAGGTTCCACAGAAAACACGCATTAAAAAAAATTGCATAAAAATAGACTTAACTTACCTTGAAAAATGGGGGATAGGGTCTCTAATTTTCAGAATTCGCATAAAAGCAAAGCAACAAAGAAAAATTACTTTAAAATTTGCATTAAAAAAATAAGCAAATAAAATATGACTAATAAAAAATTTCAAATATTTGAAAAAAATTAATTCAAGATCAACTTTCTTTACTTTTTTTATTAACTACAATATTTAATTTGACATTTTTCATACATATTTTAATCATTACTGCTAGCATTCATTTGTAAACTGGAAAGAAATCAGATTTGATGTGATGTGATGTATTGTAGTTTCTCCTTAAACAAAGTCAAGAATTTCTCAGCAAGTATGCCCAGAGAAACCTGTTAGCCACTTTATTTTTATTTGTGATGTGATGTACAACTAGCACCACTTTCAATATTATGCTATGTTTATGGTTTTCTGTTTTTATATTAAAAAAAAAGAGATCAAAATCAAAACAAAAAGATTATACATTATCATTAGAAAGATTATTTTCAGTTTATAAAATCTTCCTTTTTTATTTTAAAAATCTAAAAGATTATTTATTTCTGTTATATATAACAAAATATACGTTTTAAAAGTTTAATTTTTTTGAATATTTATTGCAATATTATTGTGATATTTTTATATGTAAGTATAAATCTATTATTATTATTTACTCATTAGTATAAATAGATTATTTACAAAGAAGGTTAAAATTCTAAATACAGCTTCAGGCCATATTCACATTAGCTGCTAATATAGCATTATATTTTTGGGAAAAAAAGTATTTCAAGTGAAAATAAGTTATTAATAATTTAAATTTTTTGATATCTAATAAATATAGTGAAATATAAAAGATATTAAGAAGAAACATGAATCACATAACTTCAAAATTGCATTAAAATAATCCACATAAAATGAGACCTAGGTGTAGATTATTTTAGTATGAAGAAAGAAAATATTTAAAGCAGTGAATAAGGTAAAGATCACATAATTTTTAGAGAAAAGAAAAAAGTTAAACAAATAATTATGGGATATTAAAAACAAAGCTAAAAATTAGTTATATGGTGAATTTACAACTAGACATAATTAATATTGTCAGTGGGTGAATATATACACATTTTTGAGAAAATGTACATATTAGTTATGCATTAAGTTATTTTAATTTAATTTAAGTAAATAATTTGGTTTAAATAAAATTTATTTTTCAATTACATTTAGCATTCCAATCTAACTAATTTAACATTTTTGACTAGATTAAATTAAATTTACATTGATATTTATCTATTTTGTAAGTAAGTTTTTATATAAAAAAATAGAAAAAATATATAAATCACTAATACATAATGTGTGATAAAAGAATGCACAATCTTTAGTTAGAAAATAAAAACTAAAAACAGAAATCTTTTGTCTGTTTTTTAAGTAGCCCCAAATTAATTTAATGATTTTGTTTTCATTTATATATTATAATTGTTCAAAAGTTATTAGGCTTGTATTTTGAAAATAAATTTTTGATTAGTTAATGTTTTTTCTGTAAAATTCCATTAAAAACCGAAAAATATTTAAAATCAAAAAGAAAAAAAAATTACAGGGAAAACATAGAGTAAACACGTTAAGGATTATCAAAGAGTCACAGCTATGTGTCAGATTAAAAGTTTAGCAAAAAAACTTAAAAAAAACCCCACAACTTTAAATCAAACATATTGGTATTAAATGGAAAAAGCATCTACAAAATCTGATAGAATAAAAAAATAATGATAATGTTGAATCTTAATAGTCAATTTTTGTAATGAAGTATTATTTAAATTCATATTATTTTATCTACTAATCAGGAAGTTTAGAGATAAAATTAAAACAGCATATAGATGTTGGTTATTCTAAAGTTATAAAATAATGTGATGTATTTACAGGTTTACAAATATGCTTGTTTAATAGAATAATTTAATTAGAATAAAACCTACCTTCAAAGACCACAACAAGTAATCATACACTAATAATTAATTTGTCATTCACTTTAGAAACTCATCAATTGTTAAATTAAAAATTCATTCATTCATGAAACGATATAATTAGAAAAAAAAACTAATTATTAAAAATATTAATGTTTTAAATAAATAAACGAAAGTTGCATTAAAATAATAAAGTTAAATTTATATATATATTTAAAAATTGCATAACTGGATAGTGTGATTGTGTAGGCAAATAATTTTAAGTGTAAACAATATAATTAGATCAATATACTAGATATCAGAAATGTTTACAAAATATTGATCTCACAATTGGATATATAATATTATTTTTATTGTATAATTAAAATCTTATTAAACTAATCAAATAACTTCAAAACATGATTATTGTTTTCAAATGTTTATTGGTTTAAAAGAAAAAAAAATTTATTCATAAAATGTTAACTTAAACTTTAATAACCCAAAGTTTAATAATGATTTGCATTTTAATAATGTGGATTTTGCATGACTCACAATTGTCTTTATCCTTTCTATGTTTGAAGTTTTAATAATGATATAATATTTTTTAGAAGTTGCCCACAAATAGAATAGAATTGTGTGTGATATATGTAATATGAAAATCAAAAAGCAATAATTTTCAATTTATATATATATATATTATAACGTTTTCCGTTTTGCTAGGCCTCTATACGCTAATATAAATTGCGCGCGAGTTGATCAAGCTATGTTAAAAAGAAGAAAGTTGTATTTCGATTTCTATTAAAAACATAGCTATATTTCCTGATCAACTTGGCCTTGTAATTGTTGAGAATTATGCTATTGACAACATCAGCTTTTAATTTATTTGAAAGGTGCCAGAGTTCTGCAAGAACCCACTGAACCATCACATAGCATCTCGAAAATTAAAAAAAAAAGATATTTTTAAATTAATCGGTATTGCATCATACCGTAATGAGAATTATTTTTTTAAGATTATTATTCCTGGGCTTATTCAAACATATTGGCAAAGGTAAATTACATTTTTAAATCTTATTAAACTACTAATAGATTTAATAATAAAAAATAATAACTATTATTAATAACATACAAATGAAAATTGGTATTAGAAATATTTTTATTCTAATAGATTAAAAAAATGTTTGAAATAAATTATTTATCTAATAAATTGGAGAGAACACAATTCAGACATGAATCAATTAATAAAAAACAACTTTACAATTACAGCTCACTTCCAAATTTCTTCTAGAAAGTTACTAAATAATGAATGTCTCTTGCACAAGAAATTTAATGTCTCTATCGGGATTGTTTAAACATACTTTTAGAAATTGTTTGAAAACATTTAATTTGGTCACAATCAGAAGTAATGAAGCATTACTTACCGGTAAGTTTTGTGAATTCAGTAGTAGATATCTATGCATAGTTTTTTGGGTAGAATGAGCTCAGCCTTTTGGTTATTATTTGATCTTGTGGTCCATTCTCTTAGTCAGTCATGAAGGCTTTTCCTGGTGTACATCTTCAGGCATGACGTTCGCAGAAGCTCCGGTAGCCTCCAACATGCTGAATTATTTCAGTGTAGGGTGATCCTGGATGTATTATTGTTATCCAGGACCAACTAGAGAGACTAACGGAACAAGATGTTCTTCAAACTGACCTCTGTCTTTTATACTAGAGGCCCAGTTTTCTGACTTCTGCGCATATCTTTTGTTTGTCAAAATATACGTTGATAATCTTATATATTCTTTATCAAATTTATGTAACAAAGTTTTTATTTTTTTCAGCAAAATTCTGCCATCTTTAATTAGTTGAAGTATTTTTACTTTCTCTTATCTAGATTGGTAATTTATGTCTTTTGTTCTCTCCAATTTTACTTTTATTTCTAATTACATTAAAAAAATACGAAAAAATAATTTAACTTTCACTGTACGTTATTTTTTTTAAAAAAACATTAGTCAAAAAAAAAATCTAAATTTACTTTTATTTTTTAGCTTTTACCAAATGCCAATATATTTGCAACGTATATAAATAAACATTACAATATATATATATTACATTTTTGTGTTCATTCCCATATGCCTTGTCTTACTATAAGGCCATTCAAGGAAATGAGAGGCAATTTTGGGAGGAGATTCAGGGAGGAAGATGTGATGTGATGTGATGTATTATGGCTTCTCCTTAAATGAAGTCAAGAATATCTCAGCAATTAAGCCCAGATAAACCTGTTAGCCACTTTCTTTTACATTCCCCACTCTAAATTTACCCATAATCTGCTCTATCCCATTTCCACAACATAATTTTTGTCAACTCTATAACCTTTATATCTAAATCCCCCTTATCTTTTCCCAAACCTGGCATAAAAACCAATAATTCACTTTCTGTATAATCACTCTTTTCATATTTATTTTTCCACAACTTCATTATATGTACCCTTTCTGTTTTCAAACATTTACATTCAATTAACAAATGCCTAATATTTTCAATTCCTTCCTTACATAATTTACAAAATAAATCACCCATATTTTTCCATTTACATGTATATTCTTTTGTAGCTAAAGATCCCGTTCGAGCCTTAAACAATAAACTACTTTCCTTACTATTATCATATATTAACTCACACCTAATATTCTGTTTATTTCTATATATATTTAAACTCTTTTTACTCTCCATACTATTTCTCCATCTCTCTAACTCCCTAGTCTTTATTAATAAATTTATTCTTTTATCCCATTCCTTACTACTATAACACTCAATAATCCTCCTAACACAATCATCCCATCTTTTGTACAAATATACTGATATAAATTCTTTATCCAAATCTTTTGCATAGCACACTACCTTTCTCACCCATCTTGTTACCTGCCCTTTACTCATAACCCAATTAAATACTATTTTAGCTATTCTTTTATTATCCATAAACTGCAATCTACCAAACATTTTCATTTTACTTTTTGCATCTCTCATATGAAAACTTGACCATCCCATTTCTCCTTGAATTGCCTCCCTTGCTGTCCATATTTCTGCATCCAATGCATGTCTTCCTACTTCCCTTTGAGCTTTTTCTAAATAATCTAATATCTTTTTACTAACATATAATGCATCATTACCATATGTTAACCCTGCTACTGCAACTCCTTTCCATATAATTCTAGCTACATCATATTTATTATATGAAAATACTGTTAATTTCTTTACCAATCCCTTTCTTTTCTTTGCTTCATTTATCAATTTTTTCTCCCATTCATCCAAATAATTTTTCTGATTACTTAAAATAATTCCCAAATAACTATATCTATTCACCACACTTAACTTAATATCTCCCAATAAAAATTCTACATCTTCTCTTTCCTCAGTATTAACCATCATTATATTTGATTTTTCTTCACTAAATTTAATCCCCATCTCTTTACCCACCCTTGCACATGTCCTCAACATAACTTCCATATCTTCTCTTTTTTCTGCACACAAAAATATATCATCTGCAAAAAAAAGACCTGACAAAATATATACTCCCTTACTACCTATTAACGGTATCTCTATCCCTCTTCCTAATCTTTCTATTGCTCTTTCCATTTCACTCAAATACAACACAAACAAAATAGGTGACATAGGGCATCCTTGCCTTAGTCCCACACCATTTTTAACTTTAATTGATTCTATATTCTCTAATTGATATATATAATAATTATTTTCATATAATTTCTTAATAATATCTATTAAAGCTTCATCCATTCCCAAATTTGCTAAACTTATCCATAATCTATTTCTATTTACTCTATCATATGCCTTCTCTATATCTATAAAACTCATATATAACTGTTTACCTGCATTCCTACTCATATCCATAAGTTGTGTAACTACAAATAAACTATCTCCTATACGCCTATCTAATCTAAAACCTCCTTGCATTTCACCCACTACATTATTCCCTTCCATCCATTTTACAACTTTACTAGCCACCATATACGAGAAAACTTTATATAAAACTGATGTTACCGCTATCGGTCTATAATTATTCAACTTTCTATGATCCTTACCCTTTCCTTTAAATAATAACCTTACTCTTGTATTACTCCAACTACTTGGGAAAACTCTATTCTGTGCCATTTTATTAAAACAGGATAATAACTTTACTTTTGCCCTATATCCTAAATTCATTACCATCTCTGCTGCCCATCCATCTAAACCTCTTGCCTTCCCACTTTTCAATTTCTTCTCTACCTCATTTAGTTCATTTTCTGAAAAACTAATATTCCCATTACTATATTCTTTCATATTTTCTAATATTCTATCATTCACATCTAACATCTTTTCTATATTCATTACATAACTATTTAAGATTCCCTCTAAATCTTCTCTAGAACTACACTCAGTTCCCTCATCATCTAGTAATACTAACTCTCTCTTCCCTACATTTCTCCTTTTAATATAATTCCAAAATTTTTTACTTCCATCCCTTCCACTTTTATTAATATCCTCCAACAATTTACTATTCAATTTCATTCTCCCTCTATAAATATCTATTTTAGCCAACTTCTTCTTTTCTAAGTACTTTTCCCATTTAGCATTAATATCTTTTTCACTTTCCTTATTCTTAATAGCACACTTATATTCTCTACATGCTTCTTTCCTTTCTTTTACACTTTTACTAATTTTAATTTTTTTATTACTTTTATTCTTTTCAATATTCTCACCTAAAACCCTATTTGCAACTTTTTCTACTTCCTTACACCAATCCTTATACTCATCCCCAACCCACTCTTCCATTATTTCTTCAACTTGTATTTTATACTCTTCCAACTTATTCTTATCACTTACTCTCCATCCACATCTTTCACTATTATTTCTACTTTTATTTCTATTCTCCATCACATTACTAACCATTTCAATTACACAGTAATGAACAGCTCCCCTTTGATGATACTTACATTCCTTTATAGTAACAAATGATTGTCTACAGCTATGACAAGAAAAGACCAAGAATTGATTATGGTATTGCCTGATGTGTTTACTTAAATCATCATGTCACTTGTAAATCTTGGGTATATGTTCACAGATGTGACAGGAAAACAACAATGACTTTTGACTATATACTGAAATAGATATTTCAGAAGCAGTCTTAGTTATTTACAGAAGTTAAATAGAGGAAAGAATAATGAATAGTTTAAAGTCAATTAGAAAAAGAGATCTAGAGTATACATTATATGGTATAAATATAATTTTAATTAAATTTAATAATAATTTAAGATTCAAATAAAATATTACTTATCTATACACACAAATTCATTAAATTATTTATGTGTACCTGTCTAAAAATTTGTGGAAGTAAAATTTGTCATCATTAATTCACTCAATAAAAAAATTAAAATTCTCAACATTTATTTCATTAATAAAAAAACTTTAAATTCAATAATAAAAACATTCTTTAAGTAATTTTTCATTTGATTAAATAAAAACTATTTTCAATTTTTAATTATAAAGCCAATTTATTCATTACCATATGTGTATGTTTTTCATGAAAACAAGATAGTTAATTAAGTACATTTAAGTATAACTGGTTTGTTGATGTAAGAAATAATCTAAACTTATTTTTATTTCCATATAAGATAAATAATAAAAAGGAATGCAAATTTGCTTATATTATATTCTCACATGTGTTATCTCTTAATGTTATATAAAAACCAAATGGTAGTTGTAACTTATGTTACATGTGGCTGCTGGGTGATGCTGCAGTACCATCAACAACTAGTAAGAAGCCTGTAAGTGATAAAAAAAATTTAAAAAAATGCTGAAATCATCGAAGGAACAAAAAATAAAAATAAAAACACTGAAATCATTGATGGAACAAAAAATAAAAAGACTGAAACCATTGAAGGAACAAAAAATAAAAACACTGAAATCATCGATGGAACAAAAAATGACACACACCCCAATGAAGAAGTTCTAACCAAAAGTAGCTAAAATGGACAAATTACTATGAGTAAATCACACAATTCCTTCTGAAATACAATTTAAAAAAACAAGAAAAGGTTATGGAATTTGAATTACAACAGGAACAGTAAAACTATGTCTGAAAAATGAATAATGGCAGATGGGTCATTAAAAAGGCATGCAAATTACCAAAGCAGAATTTAATCAATATTTAGCTTTCAAAAAATCCATCTGTGATTCCAAAGCATCGATTACATAAACTAATAAGAACATTGCACAACAGATTCTATTTATGAAATTAATTATATTCTGCTTTCAAACAAGTCTAATGTAAAAATACCCCCCCTCCAATAAAGAATTCCTAAACCAAAAGTAGCTAAAATGGACAAACTACAATGAATAAATTGCACAAATCCTACTAAAATACAAATTAAAAAAAAAACAAGAAAAGGTTATGAAATTTGAATTACAACTGGAACAGTAAAACTATAATGTAAATGTCTAAAAAAGTAATGAAGCCTCATTAACTGATAATGGCAGATGGCATCATTTTCAAAGAACATTACACCAGAGAGGTTCTAATTGTCTCCCAAAAATTTATCAAATTAATTTTTCAAAAAGATTCTAAAGTAGTGATTAATATATATTAAGGTATACCTATATTAAAAAGCAATAATAAATGTACAAGGGAACTTATATTTATCAAAGTAATTATATTCTGCTTTCAAATTATGGAAAAGCATCAAAAAATAAGTACTTTTCAAAAATATTCTAAAGTAGTGATTAATATATATTAAAAAGCAATAATAAATATACATGGCTATTTGGGATGCTCATGACCTGTTATTTCCCATTCAAAACTCTACCCTTTCTTAACTCAGTGGTAACAATCAGGTGGTCAACAGGTTTTCAAACATCTCAAGCTAGAGCCAAGGTTCCTGGACTTCTTAATGAAAATCAACTTGGATTCACTCCAGATGAACTGGTTTCTGCACTACAGGAGATTCTTCAAAAACATAGATTCTATGTGTCACAACTGCCACAGAATCTCTGAAACTCTTTGACTACATGATAAATGATTTTCCAGCATATGACAAAATCAGAACATTTATTGCTCACAACTGCTACCTTTCCCTGAATAAAATATTAGATATCAAGAGGCTGTTTTCTGTCTAAGGATTATGTCATCACAAGACTTTCGACCTTCATCACTTATGCCACCTGGATGGCTAGATGTTGCGACAAGTTTACCATTTCTCATCCCAATCCTGAAGACATATTCATTTCTAAGTTGAAAGAATTTCACCATAAGGACAGTATCATCTCATCCAGATTTTTATTTGACAACACATGGAGCTGGATTAAGCTGGATTAAACATTATCAGTGAGCACATCAGACTATCTGGTGGCCTGAGCAACATGAATTACTTTTATTTTATTTACAATTGTATAATTCTTACATATGTATTTCAATAAAGTTATTTATAAAAGTATATGAAGTTGTTATTATATAATCATCGCAGAGACATAGAATTTATACTAATTATTTTTTTATAACATCTTACTATATCTTTGTATTGACCAGATGATAATATCTTTATCCAGTTGAAGGCAAAACTTATTTCTTTGAAATGTTTCCAAATATTATTATGAATTTATATATATATATCCACTAAAAACAATCACCACTTAGACAATCAATAAAGGAAGCTGTAGGGCATCCAAGTTTAAACCCTACCAGATCCGGTTCTAAAAGCTTTAGACTGAAAGAGAGTGGATCAACAATTATATTCTTTATTTGTTTGTGTGTTGATAGAAAGATAATACACACATTTAAACTATTCAATTTTTAATTTTTCTTTAAAAAGCAAAGTTATAATGCATACGTATAGGCAGTGTATGTGTAAGCTATTGAATTGTTTTATATTTCAGATATTTAACCATCTTTAAAACTAACCTATGCTTGATCAATTCTAATGTCTTATTCTATACCTCTATTTTGCTTTTCTATAATTGTAATTGGGATTTAAAAGCTAAGGATTTAATTTTAAATATTAGGGTTATAATTACTAAGCTGGCAATTAGATTATTGTAATGACAGTTTATGAATGATTTGAAATGATAAAATATGTGTGTACATTACATACAGAAATTTACATTTATTAAATATTGAAAGAAAAAGATGGGTTAAATCTGTCAAATTTTTTTTTTTTACAATTTTGTGTTAGATCAGATATCTATTTTTGTAGCAATTTTGTTTTTATAAATGATTGTTTGTCACTTTGGGAGCTTAAGCTTGGTGGGAACTCTAATTTTGAAATTGTCTCATCTTAAGATTAAAGGAAAGAAACTCCAATTTTAGATATTACAGATATATGTGAAAGAGGAAAAAGGATTAAGTCTATTTTTTTTAAGACAAAAGTGTCTGAAAACCAGGTGTGTGATTTTTTGAGTTGGTCAAAAATAGCAATTCACACTATCACTCTAATTGGGTGAGTTGACTCAAAAATCAGATATAAAAGCAGTCTGGAAAATCAGTTGAGCTGTTAGATTATTGTTATTATAATATATTTGTGATAGAGACTTTTTAAAAAAATATTGAAACTAAAGCAGACAAACATTTTTATATCTGCTAGATAATCTTTTTCTTTTGAAAATAATTTTTTATGAAGTTTTGAATGTTGAAAATATAAGAAATGACAGGGTAGAAAAATTATATATGTGTCCCATCAAGACCTGACCATTGTGGAGCTACAGATCATATAGGAAAGAAAAGATGTCTGTCTGAAAAATAATATTCTACACCTTCCAACTGACAAAAGAGATAAGATGTTTTTAAATAGAAAGATGAAAACATTCACCTGCATTCAAAGGAGATCAGAAAGATGCATTAATCTACTGATAAATATTAATCATCAAGTCTAATTGTTGCAGCAACTGAGTTTAAAACCCAGGAAATTTATAAATGTGAAAACAACTGCTGTATTTCATCCACTAAAAGAATCATGCTTGACAGGAAGAGAAGAAAAATTAATATAAAGATTTCCAAATTGTCCACTAAAGCAAATAACCTCAATAGGATCATCATCATCAAATAATTATACACTTTAAGAAAGAGATTGTTCCAAAGAAACATGGAAATTGTTGCTGCCAAAGATAGACATTAAACAAGAGAAATTTGACTCATTAGAAGTCGCTACAAAGAACTGGTAGTATAAAAATTTTTTTTGATATATTTTCTTTATGATATCAGAGTCTTAATAAAATTTTAGCTATAAAGTAGTATAGTTTATTTAAAGAACTTTTAAAGACAATTCAGATCGATTAAAAACAATAATTTCTTACCAATAATAACCTTCAGCTTCATAAATGATCTTGAATGTATCAAAATTATTTGTTTATTAATTTACAGTTATGAAATATTAATGTGTAAAATAATTTTTTGTATTATTATTTTGGTTTTAAATAATATTTTGTTATTATGGGATAAAACACACACCTACATAATAATATTTTTACATGTGGATAATTGTGTGCGAATGTGAAGTAATAAGCAGTGTTAAAATATTAAATTATTTTGTTTTAAGAAAGTATAGCATTTCAGAGGTAGAAGGGAGGGGGAAAAATGATTTAAAACTTGTTCGGTAAAACTTGCTCTTTCAATTCTACTAACATTTTTTTTAACATTCTGCTTACATGTTAGATTATAAGGTATGTGTGCCAATGAGTGAATATTTTGTTTTATGAAATACTTTTCTTGTGGATGGAACATTTTAACAAATCGGTCACCCAATTTAATACAATATACTTTTGAAATACATTTACGGGAAAGGGGGAAGAATTTAAAATTTAATGTTATGATTTTAAAACAGTCGATTAGGATTATTGTTGTTATTGTTAATATAAATTTTCATGTAAATATAGAAAATTTTATGTATATGTTAGAAATGCAGTAATAAATATTAGTTTATGTTATTAAACGAGGCGTATATATTTCATTAAGAGTAGTCTTTATCAAGTGTGATCATTCATCATCAATGGTTGAATATTAGTTGTTTAAGATATGATTAAATATACTAAGATTAACAATAATTATGAATTTCTTTATAAAAATTAGGTTTTATGTTTAGGCTTAGTCCTAAAGCTGTGGTTGAAACCATTGTCATTATCGTTATCATTATCATCATCATCATCATCAACATTTTAATTAATATGTTTAAAGGCCATAAATAAATATTGATTCCATAATATTTAGTGATTTCTTAGTATTATTATAACCACCATCCCATCATCTATTTCATGCAAGGATGAGTGAATTGCCATCCTAAATTAATAGTAATCTGAGCTAGTAAAACTTATAAAAAAATATTGAAACACATTTGTTATGCTAAGATCTAAGAAATGATTTATGTCTAATGAATTTTATGAATTCCACTTCAGTTTAAAGATGTTTTATGTTACCTAGGTGTTTACTTAAATATTAGTGCATACAGTGCTATGGGTCTAAAATCAAAATCATACATTTTGTAAGAAATAAGGTACCAAAAGGGATTCAAACCAGGTACATGTGAAAGGTTATTAGATATAACTGTGTCTAGATTCAATAATCTAGTGGTGCCCTGTTAGACCATATTCACTTGGTATTTGTTTGGATATGCACTTAACATCAAACCAAGAAATGAAAGTGGATAAAATCTACTGTCTGTATACCTGAGCAGATATATTATTGAGTTACTAGTGTACTCACCTCACGTGATTTCCATATACCTGAGTTATAATAGTTGTTATTAATAATTTGTTTATAATTATTGATATTGTGATATCTTGAGGAATCTAATTATAGAAGTATGTTTCATTTAATCCAATGATCCTTAATATGATTGATAACTCAGTCTGACCTTTTTGTTTAATAGCCACTACTCAGGTATTCTTCTCATAATTTAATTTAAGCTACAATGCTTTTCGTTTATTAGTTACAAGATTTATATTTGAATCTTTTCTTAATTATTTAATACATTTGGATCGTTTGATCATCTTTATTAAGTTACAATGAATACTTGAATATTTGAGATTTTAATAATATTTGGATTTTTGACAAATCCAATGGTATTTTAATATACAATTGAATTTCTCTTTAATATGTTACAATGGACCTTTTGAGCTACTTTAATTTGTTACAATATATATATATATATATATATATATATATATATATATATATATATATATATATATAGGCAATATATATATATATATATTGCCTGGTTTTTTTAATTATATATATATATATTGTTACAGATACCTATAACACCCCTCCAATACCTAGTACACAACATGAACCCCAAACCCTAATTCAAGTCCCATGATATTTGCATTACTCATTAATTAACAATATTAGGTAATGTTAGGGCACATAAAATGACAAAACAGTAATCACAACCTAAGTCTTAAAGCCCAATCTAAATAAATATTAAACCAAAGTCTAAACCAAGTTGTTCAAATAGATACAACAACTAACCATTATAACAATTAACATTAAATGTATTATAATTACCAATGCAAAAGAACAACATACAATAGATCAGATGAGAGAATGCAATCAAGAAAAAAAATACATGTATATAATATTAAAGTAGAGAAAAATCAAATGTTTTTTTTCTTATATTATTTTTTTAACAAGTTGTTTATGTTAATATGTAGCAAAGATGATATCAACAATAAAGTAAAAAGGATGAGCACAAACTGGCTTATAAATACAATGAGCTTTTTTTTATTCAAAAAGGAGAAAAAATAACTGTGGGAAAAATCTGTCATTGCCTATGAAAAAGAGCTGAAAGGGAAATTTGAAGATCAATATTGATCAATTTGGAGTTGTAATATTTGTAAAGACATCTTAGTGAGGAGAAATATTCAGCTCATAAAACAGCTAAACAAAGCACTTGAAAATCAATAAGTTGCAAACAAAATAAAGTATTTGAATCTTTAAAACCACCATTGATTCTCAGCTATAGATTTCCAGACCTAAATATAAAAATATGCAAAAGAAGAAGAAATATTGACATTGCTCCAATCAACTTACACTATGAAAACAAATGTAAGTAATAACAAAAGTAAATATGCAGTGCTAAATGCAAGGAGAACATTGTGAAAGGAAGCTCATCATTGATCACAGAGCCATTGTCATGACCGATATGGGATTGTCCTATCTCTCCACACCTAGATTGATAAACATCAAACTGATCCATTATGAATTCTTTTTTTTTTTTACTCTTCATTTTAAAACTCCTGTTCAAAGGCTAGTAAAGTCAACTTATCCAGTGGATGTTTGAATTCTCAGCTATGCATAAAGAAACCACCATGGATTATGGGAACAAGCCACCAGAACAGTGTCTATATGAACTATAAAGCCAAGTTATAAAGTTGATGTCATCTACATTTATTTGTTTGCATGCTATATATATCATAATTTTATTTTTTTAATTTTAATATAGGACCAAATTGCTTTAATTTAAGATTTGTGAAATAAAAATAAAAATGAGTTTCTTCATTCATAATATTAGCTTGGATGTACAAAATCTATGAGGTATCACTATAAATAGGACAAGGTAAGACATTACCTAGTACATATATAAATTCAACATTCATATATGTTAAACACATACACTTTCTTTATTTGTTTATTATACAAAATTAACAAAGCGTATGACACACTTGAATGAGAAGCTATAAAGATACACAGAAATTATTACACGCTAAGTGCTTTTGAGGCCTTTTGCCTCATTTTCATAGCGGTACTGTGAGCTGCAGAACGAGGTTATTCCAAAGTTTGAGTTAACTGTTGAATTTTTTTAAATATTTTCTTTGCATATCTTTTTAATTATTTATGTCATGAACTTATTACTCTCCTTTAGTGCACACACATCGTACATAATAGGAGGATCTTTTAAACCATCATGGTATTAAATAGAAGATAAAAAAATAAATGAATACTGTACTATGTATAGCAATATTGTACATAATATGAAAATCATTTATGTTAATTGGAACATTTAATGGCTATTTTTTATGGGGTCATCAATTGGGACATTAGTATAAACCAAGCATAAATAAAAAAATGACCACATATATCTAAATGAGCTTTCTCTAATTTTGTTTAAAATTTTCTTGATCAAATACTAAACAATATAAATACGATAATTAAATTTATTTAAACATTAAAACATGATTCTTGGTTTATTTTTCTGTAGTTAAATTTTACTTAGTCATATTTTTATACATATGTTTACAATTATTACTTGTATGTGTACAATATATCATATCCACTACCATTAACATAAATGTATTTATTTTACACATATTCAGATTTTGGTGATACAAATATAACCTGAACCAGAAGATGAAGCAACATATGACAGAACTAAACTGCAATATGGGTGAGATAGATTAAGGGTAGAATCAGTAGTTATTTAGATCCTACTCTCTCCTCTCCTAGGTTATCATGTGATCATGTGATGTTTAGTGATTTAATTTCTTTCTTATGTATGAGTTTATTGTGTGAAGGGTATGCATGAATGTGGACAATGCAGATATTCTCTTTTATTCATCAGGAGGAACCCACGCACATATATAAAAATAAATTGATAATAGTTAACTAGCTGCTGTGCGTCAAAATAAAATAATCAAAGATTAATAAACCATTTGAAAAGTCACAATTTTTTGTTAAGACAATTTCTGTGATAAGAGACAAAATCCTTCTTTGTACAAATTGTGTTGACAATAGATTGTGAATATTCGATTGATTTATTAAAATTTGGCTCTTATGCTCTGAACATATATATATATATATATACATGGATTTTTAATTTGAAAAAGAATGAAAATTAAAAAATCATGTAAACAGAGACAATTTTACCTTTTGAAGTTTCCAGGAAACTATTTATTACCACTAATTCAGAAACCTCCTGAGGTTAAATACAAGTTTTCTCTATTAATCTATAATAGCTCTTTAGTTAGGTTTATTGAAGTAAAGTTATTAAATCTAGAAAACTATTTTTTAAAGTTGCAAGAATGTGAAAAAATAACAACTTTCTTGACATCATGCAAATAATAATTAATCTTCTCTAGAGAGATGTAAATGTTGAATTATATAATTTTTTTTTGCTGTTTAGCATGATAAAGAATGAAAATTAAAAGATTAAATCCATGTAAGCAGAGATAAATGTATCTTTTGATAGATATGTAAATTATCTACCATCATTACTTATTAGGTTAAAAGTTATTATTTACTACAGTAAAGTTTAAATAAATGTATAATATTCATCATATATGTATATGATATTCTCCAATTTTTAATGTTCATCTTTTTTATACTTGCTTAATGATTTCAATAACTATCTCTTGAACATATTGCTGCAATCATTGGAAAAAGAAAAAATGACTGAACAATCAATAGTGATTTAGTTTCATCTTTTCAATTAGACCAAGACATATATCTAGAATGAAAAGAATATATAAATAACATCTTATAAAAAAAGATAAAATAATTATAATATGGAAATTATCATATAATCTATGTAAAATTACTATAAATATTTTTAATTATAAATTTATTTAAACGCACATTGATTACATAAGTAATATTTACTAAGGCTGTAACATCAAGAATATGCACGTAAAAATGAGATATTAGGGACCCTCTACAGGTCTTAATCACAAGCTTATGCTTTTGAACTTTGTTGAATTTAAATTTTATACAAAATTATAGTAATTGCTATAACTTTAAACCAAATAAGAAATTGATTAATAATTATTAAATTATTAATTGAAAGATTTTTGATGATAATAAGAGATTATAAAAACATAACTTATAAGCAAATTAGTCCTTAACAATGATCAAATATAAATTTGTCCATAATGTTATTTTCAATAATTAATAATGGTTGTTTTATTTCATTTGTGTTGGAACCATTATTATAAACCAAATTAGTGTAACACAAATAACAATTACAAAAAATTAATGTTCAACCGTTAAAAATATATATAAAATTTTAATCTAATTGAAGAAATTGATTTGATTAATTTAAATTCATCCTAAAAATAAATAGCACAATTTTTTTTTTTTGATTGAAGCTAGTATGTTTGAAATATAAAAATAATATAAAAATTATTCTTCATGTATAAAGTGTGATAAACAGAATAATGACAAAAACTATTTACCTAGTACTTTCGGTACCGAGCATCAGAATCTTGGTGAGATATTGGAACTGAACAATTAATATTCCAGTGCATGCTCAGTGAAACACTAGTGTTATGCTGATTGATAATGCTTTTAGATTTTGCAAAAACCAAACTTCTATTAAGTATTTGTGGACATGAGTTTTATCTTCAAACTATCACTTCTGTGTGCAATAAATCAAATGATAGAAAAAGGAAGTTGAAAGAGACTTGGTTTATTGTAAAGTCTAAAAATGTTATCAATCAGTACAACACTAGGGTTCCACTGAGCATGCCTTGAAATATTAACCGTTCAGTTCCAATATGTCATCATGATTCAAGAACATGGTATTGAAAGTGCTTGGCAAATAGTGTTTTGTGATTTTTTTTTTTTTTTAATTTTAGCTACTCTGTTTATCATACTTTATATGTAAGAATAATTTTCATTATCTGACAGAGTTTTTATATTATTTAAAAATAATATACTAGAAATAAAATCATGACATTTAGGTTCAAAGAGGTGAAACCTTGAAACTTATCAAGTTTCTATATAAATATTATTATAAATAAATTTGAACTTTGTTAACCTTAAAGTTTATGGCTAAGTTTAAATGAAAACAATAATTATAAATGCAATAGAAAAGAGTTAGTAAATATAAATGAATTTATTGAAAAATAACTATTATGTGTATGCTTGTTAAAGCAATCACATATATGTGAAACAGATTTATATAATATAAACATATGTTGAACTACTAAACAAATCAGTAAAGTTTAATATAATTTCAAAGCAACGTTTCAAGTCATGTAGCTGATGCTAATTTGTCATTAATAATTTCATAAGAGATTTTTTTTGAAACGTGAATAAAATAGAAATACATAAGGAAGACATTACCTTTGTTCTAATTTTATACAATTTTTTTTTTCAAGTCCAGACATTTAATATGTTATTTTAATAAGTTTTTTTTATCTATTTTATAAAATAATTTGAAATACATTTTAAAATAATAATTACTTGCAAGTACAATTTTAAATAGTTTTAATATGTAACTCTATTAAAAACGGCAAGAAAGATAGCTGGCACACACACACACAAACTCCGGCAATTTTTCTGCAAGCTTACTACTGAGATAAAACAACATAAAATTAATAACAATTATTCATTAAAAAAATTGAATATCTAGATTTATAAAATGATACGAAAATAATTGAATAATAATTTTAAAAAAATGTGAATTGATAAGGAAAGCTCTAGAAATGAATAAAAATCTCAAGTGTAAAACAACATGTATGGAAAAAAGATGAAACTATTACTAAAAGGAAAAGAGATATCATGAAATATGTAGAAGACTTCTATAAAGAATTGTCACATCTACAGAATTGTCCAGCATTTTAAATGGAGAAGTGAGGCAGACATAAATAAAGTGAAAATTTTCAGAAAATAATGGAATTATTATTAAAAGAAACTGATGAAGAAATATAAAAATGTTGGAAAAATTTTATATCAAATGATTGGAAGAATGCTATAGTAATATTAAAATTTAAAAAAAGGTAACAAAAACATTTAGAAATTACAGACTTCTGTTTTCTATCAATTCTAGACAAAAATTTTATTAGGTTATTAAAATTCATCAATAGTGAACTTTGGATTATAAACTAAACCAAAAAAACAAAAAAACAAGCTAGCATTAAAAGTGGTTTTAGCACAATGAATTCTTTCCAAATATTGACAGAAGTTATAAAAAGAATGAATGAATATGAATTGTTATTATGCTTTGGATTTTTAGACTATGAAAAAGCATTTGATTAAAAAAAAATTCTATAATGATTACTGCATTAAATCATAGAGTTATTGACTCAGGATATTGTCATATTCTGAAGACTATATGATAAAATTCAACAGCAGTAATTATATTACATGATCATATTAAAAAAAATTAAAACTGCATAGAATTTGTATGACAGGGTGATACCATATCTCCATTTTTTTTATGGCAGCTTTACAAGAATTGCAAATAATGTTTCAAAGCTTGAAGAAGTGTTGCAAGAATTTCTAAAGGATATTAGACTAAATATAAAATGCTATAACTCTAAATTAATGTTCAATGGATTTTGTCAGTAGAAAAAAATAGAGATTGAAAATCATGAATTAGAATTAAGTTAACAAGTATTAATGCATATGAAAACATAATGATGAAATTAAACATAAAATTAAACTAGCATGGAATGCTTTTTGTAGAAAAAATGTAATATTGAAAGGAAATATGTCTATGCATTGAAAAAGGTTTTTAATGGATTGTTTTACCAGTTTTTACTTATGGATCTTAGACTGAAATGCTTGGCAGAAGAACAATAGAGAGATTTCAGATAACTCAGCAAAGTATGGAATAATATATGTTAGAAAGGAATAAGGAGAAATTAAAAAAATACATGAATAAAAAAACAAATAGTTATCAATGACATTATTAAAAAATAATACTGATCTGAGTTAGTTTAGACATATTTTTTTAAAAAAGATCATAGATGAAGAGTTAAAATGGATCCCATGAGATTGTAAAAGATCCTAGAAAAAAATTACAATGAGATTGTCAGATGCAATAAAGAAATTTATTGGTTTAATGTGGAGAAAAGAGGCTAGGGATTGGAGAAACTGAATTAATCTTGAGAAACATTCATCTTGAAGTGGACTGATAATGATTGAATATTATGACAATGATATGAAAATATTAAAAGTTTAATAAGAGTTTTCACATATTTTTTATATAGAGTTCAACAAAAATGTAATGAGAAAAGTAATCAATTAATACTGGAACAGTAAACTGAAATCATGTCATTTATGAAATAAACAGTACTTGTATTAGTCTGATCCTCATAAGGTATAAGTCAGATTAATACATGTAATGTTAATGGATAAAAGGTCAGTTTATTGGTCTAATTTTTAATTGCTGGCTTAGTTATATCTTGGCTAAAGTGGATAGAATATCTGCTGAATTTTTCAATGATTATTTGCTAATTATATTAATACAATACTCTGTAACCCATATTCTCAAACTATGGTATGTGCACCTCTAATAGTACATTACATTATTTTTGGTGGTACAATTTTTACACAAAAGATTTAATGAATTCACATTGTGGAGAAAGATCACTCTGAAAACAAGATGCATCCTGTGAAATATTTTTTAGGTGGTTTGCTATTACTGTCACTGCTATTTTGTGATTTTTAGGACCTGCAAGAAAAGGTAAGGAGCAAATTTGACATTTATTTTTGTTTCTTTTTTTAAAACAAGCATTGTTTTTATCTAGTTTTTGGTCTATATTTGTTAATTTTTGTTTGTTTGATTTTTTAAAATTTAAATTTGGGACATGAATATAATTTTTTAATGTTGACAATTCTTTAATATGTTTTCAATTTATTTTATTTTATTATTATATATTTTTTATTTTTAATCATTTGACATGAATATAATCACTTTAATGTGTTACAAATTGCTTACATTTTTATATATTTTAATATTTTATTTATTTATGTTTTAGGCCCAATCCTGTTATAATGAACAAATAGTTAGGAACAGAAAAATCAAAGGGAAAATGACTGGCAGAAGACACAAACACAGCTAACACTTCTAGTTTTAATTTTGAATCTATGAAGCATCTGGAAAATGAAATGCTACTGCTATAAGAAAGTGCAATGAAAATTATTTGAAATATGAATTTTTTTAGAATGAGAATGAAAATTACCCCAGGCCTAAGTGTGTTATTGGTTACAAAAATTTTTAAATCACTCAATGAAAACATCGTTTCTTCTACAGAATTTTCAAAACAAAGACTTTGGTTTAACTAAGTCAATAACTCAACTAATTTTTAAATGAAAATGAAATGAAATGAAAACTAACATTCAGTCACTTTATTCCTTCACCACAATCAATGAACAAGCAGTAGAAGCATCATATTTGGTTGCTTTGAGAATTACTCAAACTGCAAAACCACATACTATTGGAGAATTTTTAATATTACCTGCAGCTAAAAATATTGTGACATCCATTCTTGACCCTACTTCAGCTGCCAAGTTAAATGTTGTTTCTTTATCAAATTACACTGTTTCACAATGAATAAATAAAATTGTAGGTAAAGTAAAACAAACACTAACCTAAAATATAAAGCAAAGCAAATATTTTGTGATTCATTTCCAAAATAAACTTTATTTACACTATAAATCAAATATGGAAGGTTATACAGAAATACAAATCTCAATCAAGTATAGTACAAATAGTTAATCTAGATTTATATAGCATGGACAATTTACATGCATAATTTACAAGTAATTGAGGCATATTACACTAAATAAGGAAAGGTTAACAAGACTAACCAAAATGGCATTGTATATGAATAGTTGTCAAGACTGTAGTGGCTCTTCAAATAAAGTCTACAAGGTTAACACTTTCAACCTGATAAAAGTACAGATGTAACAACTTAGCACAGTTGATGGCTTATATTAGATTTGGAAGAGAACAAGTTATAGATGAAAAATTTTTATTCTGTGAGCCTTTTCCAAATCATACAACAGCAGATAAGATTTTTAAAAAATTAATTAATCACTGGCCATGAAATAAATTTAAAAAAAATGTGTAGGACTGTGTTCTGATGGTGCACTTTAATAACAGATTACCATTGTGGAGTTTTTGCCAAAATAAAAGAATTTGCACCAGATGAAAGTTCACACACTGCAGCATACAACATGAAGCATTAGCTACCAAAACATTGTCCACAGGGCTAAAGATTGTTTTAGATCAATCTGTAAAGAAAGTGAATTTTATTAAATGTTGGGCCCTTAATCCACAACTATTTACAATTTTGTGCAATGAAATTAGTAGTAATCACAATGAGCTCCTTTTTCACACTGAAGTGAGTAATTGTCTAAGGAAAAGCTTTAACTAGACTCTATGAATTACATTCAGAGCCATAAGTATTCCTGACAAAATCCAAATTTGAACTCTCTCATTGTTTAACTGATGAACTTTAGCTATCATGTTTAACATATTTGTCTGATATTTTTGGAAAACTGATCGAACTGAATTCTAATTTACAAAGTTCCAATATAACTAACTATCTTTGCTGTAGATGACAAAATGAATGCAGCTGTAAAAAACTAGAATATATAATTAATGACTTGAAAAGCAAGAAAGTTGCTTCATTATCAATATTAGATGAATTTCTCCAGGAAAAGAATCTGTTACTAATTGAAAAACTAATTGAAGATATAGAAAAACACTGCATAAGACTTGTTAACAAATTTCATTTCTATTTTTCTTAAAATTAGAAAATAAATGTTGGATAAGCCATCCATTTTCTCTTTTGGATATTGTGCTAGATAATGTTTCAGTTCAAAAAAGAGATAAGTTTTTAGATATTTCATGTGGGAAAATCTCATGAATGATTTCAAAAAAGATAATTTATGCAATTTTTGGTTGAAAAGAAAAGATAAATTTAAGTATATTTCTGACAAAGCAATAAAATTTTAAATGCCTTTCAACACATCATATCTTTGCAAAATTGGATTTTAAGCCATATTAGTAATTAAAAATAAATATAAGACATGGTTGCAACTTGAACCTGACTTTTGCTTGAAACTAATGAAGATAAAGTCTGACATATCAAAATTGGGTACAATAAAACAGTTTCATTCATGGCATTAATCCTCATCAATAATAAAACATTACTCACTATTTACTACAATTTTATTATAATGAAAAAGTTTCATTTATGAATAGAATTGAATCGTATAAATTTAAAATGTTTTATTCTTTGATTATAAACACTCTATTTAGAATGCATTGATGTTTAATTGGAAAATGCTTTTTCGATGGTACATATATTTTTGATTCTTATTTATGTGGTACAAAATTAAACAATTTGAGAACCCCTGCTCTGTAGTATCAATGCAATCTATAATACAAATGAAAGTAAATTTATTTTTCTTTTGCAATATAGATTGCATTAATACTAGAGGGCATTGTATTATAACTTTGAATTTTATTGACGCGATTATTACGTATTCTTATTGATTTGGCTATTTATTTATAGGTTTATTAAAATGAGAAGAAATTTCTCCTGTCCTATAAATTTAAAATATAAGCTAATTCAAATTAGATTATGAAAATATCAATATCTGATTTAAGCATTTCATTATTTTTTCTGGTCACTAATCTATTTAGTGCTGATTGTTTTATTTTGTTGATATGGAACATAATTTCTTTAGTAAAAATCACTTATTCAGTCCAATTTTCTTCTTTATTATAGATTTTATTTTTGTATGTAGATGATAAGTCTAATCAGGGAAGCAGTCAAATTTTAAAATACTCAGATTTAGCATGGTGAAAAGCCCTTTATGCTTATCATAAAGAAAATTAAGCTGTGATTTAATTAGGAAACTTATTTTACATTTCAAATATATTTTTATATATTTAAATGATATTTTTTAAATAAAAACTAAATATATTGAAGTTTTATATAATGTTTGAGGAAAAATAAAATATAAATTGGAAGGTTATATTTAAGTTATTTTTTATTTCTCAATATAAATTAATGATTTATTAAATTATGTATTAAATATTAAAATATTTAATTAACCAATAAAGCATCATATGATCTACCACATACCTTCAGCTATTAAAATTCTAATTATTATAGGAAACAAAATTAGTTTGTTTAAAAGTTGAATTCAAATGAAACCATATACACAAAATTATAAGCACATATTAAAATTTCATCTTAATTATGTTTAACCTTCTGCAAAAAAAAAAATAATGTTCTTCCTAATAAAATGTCATTATCCGATCTATATATGCATATAAGATTGTAAACAAATTAATAAAAGTGTATTTATTTTTGTTTGCAATATAGATTTCAATATATATTAAATTTTAAAATAATAAAACATTCATATTTACATATGAGAACATGTAAAAAATAAAATTAAATAGCTTATATTTATTTAAAAAATAACTAGAAATATACAAGAAATATTTATAACTTATATATCAATATGTTTAAAATGTATAAAAATTTTTTTTCCATATATTTATTTATATATATATATATATATATATATATATATATATATATATATATATATATATATATATATATATATATTGTATACATCTACCCATATTATTGTTGCATAATTCATGCAGGTATACGATCTCTCCTGCAGATTCAAATAAGTATATTTATGAGCTAGGTTTAAATCCCATCTCAAGCACCAATCTTACACTTTGATAAGACTTATGCCCACCGAAAACATAAATAAGGATTCTGTATCTGTATATATCTAGGGTAGCTCATCCAGACTAGCTCTATCTCAAGGTCTGGGGAACATGGTCTAATGAGAGAACAAAGCAAAAACAATTCCCAATAACATCACATATATCTACGTATACTACACTATAATGTACCTGTTTATAAATCTATTACTCTAGCCCAGAAGTTATAACAAAATTAAGCTATATGCTACTACACTAGTTACCATTAATTTTTAAGTTTTATACACGCATATACATATCTTAATATTCATGCACATAACCCATTTATTCTGATACACACATATATGATTCATATATATATATATATCAATGAAAGAGTGTAATTAACGAAAGAGTGTAATTATTGTTTGTTTAATGTTTTTATTTTATTTTATTTAAACAAAGATTTATTACGGTATTTAATATAGAAGTAACACAGGTCTCTTTATTGCTACACATCTATTGAACATACATATATAGAGAAAAGGTCAAGTTACCTTAATTATGCTCGAATGTCCACATGGTCATAGCTAACAATCCGCACATTTATAATCCTAACAAAATACTGGCCATATCGGTATTTGTTGATCCTAAAGATGATAAACAGTCTGAAATGTGACACATCAAATGGTCTCTAGAGTTAAAGTAGATGATCTCGCTTGCTTAAGAGGTCCTAGCTGCACGTGCTTCATCGTCATTACTCTTGATAATTTTTAAGACAGCGAATATTCATAAATCTGATTCAGGTGAGTCCTTCAATAACAATCCACTGGGATGGTCCGATGAATCTCACACTAGTATAATTATCCCAACATTTCAATGGGGAATATTACTAAACTTCTTAATCAATTACACGTTAATGATCTCTAAAGTCTGTGCTCTTTTTCTTCTCTTTCCTTCCCAATAACACACTACTCTTTTTTTCTTTTCATTGTCCTCAATAAAAAAAGTTCTTTTCTTTTACACCTTTTAACTTCGCATTTTCTCTTATTGATTCATATGCCACTGACCGGATCTTCTATTGTTTCAAAATAGCAACTCAACCAGTTCTAAGACTTCTGGCAGACAGAGTCATTAACTCAAACTGCCCACAGCAACTAATTCATTCTATTTCTGTAGCTTTATATGCCCAATGGATTCATCAAGAAACACGTGTTACCACTAATATTATTAAAAATGTAGAATTTAAACATTAATGACAACAAAATATATACATATAACAAATAACAAATTTATACAACTCTGTATATAATTACCGCTTGTCAATCTCACATATAACCATTAATACTTATACACACCTTATAATAACACACATACAACTATATATACACACTCTTTGTAACAGGGTCTGACTGACTATTTATATATATCTTTTCACACATATACAGTCACTCCATATCAACACTTGTAATCAACCCTCTATATTGCATTATCTCTTGTATTCGAACCCCATCTGTTACATACCCCCCTAGTGCAATAGCCTTCAAATACCTTCTGTGTATTTGAATGGCTTTATAAATGACTCTTTTCTAACCTTTATCCCTCTATGGGTTTGCAAAAGGCTTGAGTGACCGAGCATTGTATGACCCCTCTACTTCTTGCCTGGTATCCACCCAAAACACATGTTTTCCCCGACTCCTTGTTATCATAAATGGGTCCTCATATAGATTGCAACATTTTTTGCAAATAAACTTTCTGGGTTTATTTATGTGGGGTGTCCTCACCATTACCTGGTCCCCACCTTAAAGAAATGTGAGAAACTCTTGAAACCCTCTTTTGTATGAACCATCAACTGGTAGGCCTGCTGCCTATCATTTTCTATATCGATGGGAGGTTCTTTTCCTCGAAAATCAGTTTTGAACAACCTAGGTGTGTGCTTACCAAAATGCAAATGTATTGGTGTAAAACCAGTAGATTCATTCACAGCCCAATTCATATAGTTTAAAATGTCTGGAAGTTGTTTGAACCACTTCCTATGGTCGGTTTGGATATAAGTACGGAACAACCTACCCAATTCCCACATCATTCTTTCACAGGGATTGGACTGAGGGTTATGGATCGAGGTTAACACATGTCCTATTTTCAACCATTTGGTCCATCTCATCCACACCCTCGACACAAATGGGGTTCCATGATCAGAGACAATAGTTCGAGGTTTTCCCACCGATGGAATATGCTCCCTTTACAGGACATGTATGGTGTTCCTTGCATTGGCTTGCATGATGGAATATGCAGACACCAGTTTGGAGAATAAATCATAAACAACCAAGATGTATTTCTTTTTATTGAAGGCTGGCAGTGGGCCATAAAAATCCACTGCAATAATTTTGTTAGGCTCTCTGGGAATCATGGACAACATCGGAGCTGTATATTTCCTATTTGTGGGCTTAACCTTCTGGCAAATTTCGCACTGCCCGATGACCACTGCAACTTTTCTACACATGCCTGGCCAGTAAAACCACCTCCTCACCATCCTTCAGTCTTCATTATCTCATAATGGGATGATCTGCGGTGCATGTGTGCCACCATTGTGGTTCTCATATTCCACAGGATGACTGACCTCCATTCTGCTGGATTTTCCTTAACTCTATATTGTAGCACACTTTGCTTCAGTTTAAATTTCTGAATATTCTGCTTGACCCAACTCCCAATCAATTTAGCTTCTTTACCTTCCAATTGGTCAATGATGGGCTGGAGTTGTGGGTCTTCTCTCTGAAAGTACTCCAGGAACTTCAAATTGGTTTCAAGTCCTTCATCTGTTCTCAACCCTATGCTTGCTATATACAAATTCTCAGTACCCAGATGATGTGATTGATTGTCCACTGGATTGTGGCTGAGAGCATTAGCTATCACATTGTCAGACACCGTATAGTTGTATTCTTGGAGGTACAGGCTCCAACATACTAATCTGCTGTTAGTGAGGTAGCTGTGGTTGATAAATTCCAGACTCTTGTGGTTGGTAACCATGATGACTCCTGAGCCCAGTAAAAGTGCAAAACTTCTGAAAGGCCCAAACAATGGCCAACACCTCTTTCTCAGTGGTTGTATAAGGTACCTCAGGACCTTTGAGTAGCCTGCTCAGGAAATATAGTACACCCATTCTCCCATCTTTTTGCTCTTGAGCCAAGGTCACTCCAAGACCACTGCTATCTGTCTGAACTATGAACAGCTTTGAAAAGTCAGGAAAGGCCAGCATAACATGTTCCAAGAAACCTGTCTTCACTCTTTGGAAGGCTTGGTCCTGTTCTTCAATCCTCTTCCACTCACTACCTTTTTTTAATAACTTCACTAATGGAATGGCTCCATCCATTCTGTAAACTGGTTTTGAAAGTGGTTGTAGAATGTACACAGGCCTATAAATGATCAGACCTGCTTCTTGGATCTAGGCATTGGAAAGTCACGAATAGCAGAGATCTTGTTTGGGTACGTTTGAGTCCCTGAGCTCCCACCATGTGCCTATGAAAAACCACTTCTTTCTGACACAGTGTGCTCTTCTTGATATTTATTTTTATGCCCTTTTATACATTCCTCTAGAAATAGTCTTACTTCCCATATGTGTTCCTTAATATCAGTTGAGGCTATCAGCACATCATCCATGTAAATTGTGACCAAGTCCTTTATCTCTGAGGATAGCACCTGATCCAAGCACATGAGTAAGCCTGCTCTGCTGTTTATTAGGCCAAAAGGCATCCTGTTAAATTGATATGAGTGGCCCACATATCTGAATGATATGTATTGGCAATCTTCCGGATGTAACTTAATTTGCCAATAACTGGCAGTTAAATCGAAGGTCAAAAATACCTTCTTCCCTTGAAACTTCCTCAGCAATTCTTGCATGGGAGGAGGTACATTGCAGTCCGGTACAGTCACTTTATTTAACTATCGAGCATCAAGACATAATCTAACAGATCCATCCTTCTTTTTAACTACCACCATTGGGTTGTATGTTGCCAATGAGCATTTTGATATAATTCCCCACTCTAGCATTTGATCTATTTGCTCTTTTACTTCCTTTCGGTATTGATGTGGAATGGGGTATGATCTAGCTTTGAATGTCTGGCCATCTCTCATTTTAAGTCTCTGCTCAAACCCTTGGATAACTCCTTATGTCTGAAAAGACTTGGTGATACTTGATCAATGTTTGTTCTAATGGACTATCTTGAACTTTCCCTTCTCTTTCGTTCTGTCAATCTTATCTTTGAGTTTCTCTGGGACATCCACTTCTAGATGTAACATTCCTATGGACCATTGAGGCTCCTCTGCAAGAAAATGTATCACTTCACCATCACATGTGACCTGACCTCTCTCATAGTCAAGGTTACATTTGTATCTATATAGAAAATCTGACCCCAACAAGGCTCGTGTACTAAACCTTTCATTTTAAGGAACACATGTGGATAGCTCTTTCCATTAATTTTTAGATCTATCCACATCTGCTTTGGCTCTACTTTAGCTCTCCATTTGTCTGCCATTGCTATGTGAACTGTTTTTAGAGGGAGAATCAGTATATCTGGTTGTTCCCTTCTAATTTGGTGGTATAATCTCTCCCATGCTACCGATGCCTGACTGCCCAAATCCATGAGGCTTCAACATTCATTGAACCTACCTTTATAGGGATGATAAGGCATGTATGGAGTGCATATCCTGGAACCCAGTCTTCCTAAGAACATATTAAATTGCCTATTTTCTTGTCCCCTGCTTATTAGCATCTGTGTCCCCTTTGGACCTAAGCTTATGCTCCTCTATCTATCTTCTTTCTGGGTCTATTTCTAGTTGGCTCAACATTTTATCAATCATCACCACTGACCTTTCTCCTCTTTTTCCCAGCATCCACCTCATTTCATTAGGTAACTTTCTGCATGCCATTTCTACAATCTGCTCCTCTGATAATTTACATGCTTCTAGAGTCCTTTATGTGGCCACCTGCCACCTAAAAAATGTATGTATGCTTCTCCATTACCTTCTTGGAACCCCCTGCTCTACCACTTGAACCCTCACCCTTTCTTATATTTCTTCATTCCAGAATATATTGGCTAATGCTTCTTTATACTCCAGAAATGTTTGAGGTTGATGACTCAGTGAATACCACCATGTCTCTGCATGTTTCTCTAGATGATGGTATGCTATGATCACTTGGTGTTCATCTGCTATCTCATAATACTTATAGTATCTTTGAAGGCTCTTAGGTGCTCTATGGGTGTATCCTCCTTTCTCTCTCCATATACTCTTATCTTCAATTCCATTGCCCCTTCTCCTTTTTATATATCACTATTAAGGGTAAAATGTGCCAGGTTTGTCACCCTGGCATCCAGTGGTCCCTGCATGACCCACCTAATAGACCTTCCTCTCTCATTATTATCATATGGAATGATATTGTTTTGCACTATCCCCATGTTGATAAATCCTTAAAGTCCAATGTTATGAATCATGTGACTTTATATATATCACAGAACAGACATCAATGCTAGTTTCCCCACTGACCACTTGAGAACTTTCTACACGAATCCACATATCGCAAAATGTTTCCATTTAACTATTTTTTCCAAATATATATTTAAACTCTTTCTGTTTTTTCTATCACTTTTTTTTAAAAAAAAAAAAGTTCTCCAACTCTCATTTTGAAAGCTCTTTTTAAGTTACATTAAGACACCCTTTTAATGCCCATTCTCCACTATTCGCTCCCTCGTTCATTGGGACACCATTGTAAGCATCTACCCAAATTATTGTTGCATAATTCATGTACGTATACGATCTTTCCCACAGCTTCAAGTAAGTATATTTATGAGCATGGTTTAAATCCCATCTCAAGCGCTAATCTTACTCTTGGATAGGAATTATACCACCGAAAATATAAATAAGGGTTCTGTATGTATTTTTATATTGGACTATTTCCATCATCTAATATGTGTGTTGAATGTCTTTAGAAAAGTTTAAATTTTTAGTTAAATATTCCAAATGCATTCAACTGTTAGTAATATCACAGCAAACAGGTTAGTATATGCACCAACTGTTAGTAATATCACAGCAAACAAATGTTAATAATATCACAGCAAACAGGTTAGTATATGCACTAACTGTTAGTAATATCACAGCAAACAGGTTAGTATATGCACAACGTTTCGAGAGGTATTTTTCTCCCCTCTTCTTCAGGTGTTGCTGGCCTGACCAGTGACAGTACTAGCATGGGATTCGAACCTGGGTCCTTAGATTCTTGATTATTGAAATTTAAGGTAACGCAGAGCGTTACCTTAAATTTCAATAATCAAGAATCTAAGGACCCAGGTTCGAATCCCATGCTAGTACTGTCACTGGTCAGGCCAGCAACACCTGAAGAAGAGGGGAGAAAAATACCTCTCGAAACGTTGTGCATATACTAACCTGTTTGCTGTGATATTACTAACAGTTAGTGCATATACTAACCTGTTTGCTGTGATATTATTAACATTTGTTTGCTGTGATATTACTAACAGTTGGTGCATATACTAACCTGTTTGCTGTGATATTACTAACAGTTGAATGCATTTGGAATATTTAACTAAAAATTTAAACTTTTCTAAAGACATTCAACACACATATTAGATGATGGAAATAGTCCAATATAAAAATACAGCTAGAACACCATCATCACAAACCTTCAGAAAAACACAAGGGTTCTGTATCTCTATATATCTAGGGTAGCATGTTCAGACTAGCTCTATCTCAAGGTCTGGGGAAGATGGTCTAACAAGAGAACAAAGCAAAGACAATTCTCAATTACATCTATATGCTACTACACTAGCTACCATTAAATTGTAAGTTTTATACACACATATACATATCTTAATATTCATGTGCACAATCAATTTATTCCGATACACACATATATGATTCATATATATATCAATGAAAGAGTGTAATTACACATCAAAGTTGTTTGTTTAATGTTTTTTTTTTAATTTTATTTAAATAAAGATTTATTACAGTATTTAATATAGAAGTAACACAGGTCCCTTTATTGCTATACATCTATTGAACATACAAATATAGAGAAAAGGTCAAGTTACCTTAATTATGCTCGAATGTCCACGTGATCATAGTTAACAGTCCGCACATTTATAATCCTAACAAAATACTGGCCTTATCGGTATTTGTTGATCTTAAAAATGGTAAACAGTTCGAAATGTGACATGTCAAATGGTCTCTAGAGTCAAATGGTCTCTAGAGTTAAAGTAGATGATCTCGCTTGCTTAAGAGATCCTAGCTGCATGTGCTTCGTCACCATTACTCTTGATAATTTTTAAGACAGCGAATCTTCATAAATCTGATTCAGATGAGTCCTTCAATAACAATCTATTGGGCCAGTTCAATGAAACTCACACTATTATAATTACCCCAACATTTTGATGGGGAATATTACTAAACTTCTTAATCAATTACACGTTAATGATCTCTAAAGTCTGCGCTCTTTTTCTTCTCTTTTCTTCCCAATAACACACTACTCTTTTTTTTCTTTTCTTTGTCCTCAATAAAAAAAAAGTTCTTTTCTTTTACACCTTTTAACTTCGCATTTTCTCTTATTGATTCATACGCTGCTGACCGGATCTTCTATTGTTTCAAAATACCAACTCAACCGGTTCTAAGATTTTTGGCAGACAGAGTCATTAACTCAAACTGCCTACAGCAACTAATTCAATCTATTTTTGTAGCTTTATATGCCCAATGGGATTCATCAAGAAACACATGTTAGCACTAATATTATTAAAAATGTAGAATTTAAACATTAACGATAACAAAATATATATGTATAACAAATAACAAATGTATACAACTCCGTATATGATTACCTCTCATCAATCTCACATATAACTGTTAATACTTATACACATCTTATAAAAACACACATACAACTATATATAACTATATATACACACTCTTTGTAACAGGGTTCGACTGACTATTTATATATAACTTTTCACATATATACAGTCACTCCATATAAACACCCACAATTAACACTGTATATTGCATTATCTCTTGTATTCGAACCCTGTCTGTTACAATATATATATTGTAACAGGAGAAAAATCTTTGAAATTCGCATATACTGACCATGGGGGGCCACTAGTCCGAAAATAGGAACTAGACATTCAGGGAGGAACAAGATATCTTAGCTATTGTTTAGACAGTTGAGAAATCAAAGCACAAAGACAAACGTCAGCCAAATTAAGTTTAAACAATTTATTAATTTTATTAAAAGTTGGGCAATAGAGGGAAGACATCTAGCCATGAATACAAAAGTGGCTTATAGTAACATACGCGTATTTACCAGAGAGTGCACAAGAATACGACAAACATGAAGGCATTAAACATTTTGGCAGCCAAATTCTCTCACTTAAAATATAAGAAATGGTTAGGATAATATCTTCTTGCTGGCCAGTTGTAAAATTACAAAAACAAACAACAACAACTTTAGCTTCCTGAATCAGAGATAATAAAACAGTTACTGTCCCTCCGGAAATCAACGAAACCAGTGCGGATGTTCGAGCAGTAATATTCTAATTACTGTCATTAAAATGCCACAGGACTGTTGCATGTGATCTCACATACAAGACAGCAAAAGATATTTGATTATGATCTCACGTAATCCAGAAAGAAATGACTACTTTCAGACAACCCAAAGAAATAACTTGACAAATAGCCAGCAAAAAGATTTTGTTGTTTGCACAAAAAGCACAAATGAAACATGCTTAAAGATTCTTTATTTTACAACTAAGGGCAGGTGAATAAATAAAGACTATGAAAACTGCCAATGCGTTTTGTAATAGTTAATGAAATAATCAGGTATATTTTAAACATATAAAATACAATCTCCTAAAGCACCCCCTGATAAACAAAAATTGCAAATAAACTTGGAATCTTAAAACTAAGATTCCAAGACACACTTTAAATATTAGAAAAAGTACATACATATAATAAATAATTAAAAACAATTAATACCATTTTAAAACATACTTATCATTAGATTGAGCAGAGACTTAATTAAATGCAATTTATTTACCCTGGCTAGAATAGAAAAAAAAGTTTAGCTTACAGTAAGGCAGAGTTCTAGGGATTTCGTGACAAGTGTGCACTTTTGACAATAGTTCCTCTTTCTGGCGATTTCTCTTAACGACAAAGGCAAGTGTCGAGGCAAATTGGGAATCTGGCTATGTCAGAGTTTTATGGCATGACTGAAGAACAGCTTGGAGCCTGAGGCTCATTTTTATTTGAATTAGCACTGCATCTGAAGGTTTCCAATACGAATAGCAGTGTTTGTTGACATCATGAAAGCAAATTTCAAAGATCCATTAAATGTTCAAACTGCTATCCAAAATGGTGTGACTCTCCTCTGGCGATAATCCAAGAGTCTATCTCTATACTGAATCTCTTTCTATCTTAAATTGGCAGGCTCTTCTTGCCTCGCTACATTTCCCACATAAAACTTTCATTAGTCTCTAATTCTATATCTCAGGCAGTGCAAATATTAATTTCTCGCTCAATCCAATTTAAGAATTCCAACCAGGATATTGAAACAAAAATGACAATACAATTAAAACTCTGCTTTTTAGCATTAACTTTAAAAATGATTAAAATAAAAGCAACAGGAATATATAATTAGCAAGCAGGTGGTGAAAGTAAACTATTTTAAAATAAATCAATTTTATAAACAAAATAGTGAAAGTAAACTATTTTAAATATAAATCAATACTATAAATAAAAATTAAAATGCCCTATTTAAATATAACCGAGTATATGTGTTAATACAAGTACTTTTTTTTTATTAAATAATAATAAGCAATTTTAACATTAGTAATAAAATCATTGAATCGGAAATCAATTCGGTTCAATATATATATATATATATATAGCCGAAACGTACCATTATTGGTATATAAATATGTTGTTGATGTCATTTAGTAAATATATGTCTCATATTTATATATAATTAAAATTATTCCAAATTTAAAATTATATAAGACTAGCAAAAAAAAAAAAATCCAATAACACAACCAAAGCAAAATTCTCAAATGAAAAAAAAAAAAAAAGATCTATAATTAATTATGATAGATATCAATTTGTCTTCCATAAAATAGATGCTTTAAGAAATTATTTTTATAGTAATCAGAGATTAAATAGTCCTAATAATTGTGCATTGTTTCAAAAAGGTAATTTTATAAGGATTATTTGAGTTTTGTCTATTCTGATAAATTTGTTAAGAGTATTTTATTTAATAGCAATTATAGTTCTGTTAATAGTTGTAATAATGGGAAGAATGAAAAAATGATTTGATTTCTTTGCCTTTTAAATTCTTTTATATATATATGAAATATTAAGTAAGAATATATATATATATATATATATATATATATATATATATATGAAATATTAAGTAAGAATATTAATTTATTTGGTAATAAAAAATTGCTTGGAAGAGGGGTATTACTTTGAATAATTTAGTAGCTGATACAAAGGAGATTTTTGATAGAAATGCTATTCATGGAATCGTATATGTTATTCAATATTTTTGAAAAAGTTGTATATAGAGCAGAATAGTTGAGCTTAAATAAAAAAATGAAAGTTCATAAAAATAGGATTAAAAATAAATATCTTAATTCTGCTTTATATATAACCATGAAAAAGATATTTTGATAAGGCCAAGGTTGCCTTCTTTGAAAAAAATAAAAAATAAAAATGAATTAAAGAATCTTCATTATCAAAAAATTATGATATTGAAGCAATTGACTTGGTTAAGAGCCCTTTTAAAATTAAAGTATGTACAATGTAATTGGAAATTGTGAAAAATATAGCTAATGTATATTTGTTAATTTGTTTTTTTAGTCCTTCATACTTTTCAAGTCTGTTTTTATTTTCAAGTCTGTTTTGTCAAGAAAACTATTGATTGTGTTATTGAATATTGTTTTGTTTTGTTTAATTTTGAATTTGGGGTAATTTTAAAATTATTTTATTGACTAGTTTAGCCTCAGGCTTTTAATATATATATATATATATATATATATATATATATATACCATTTTTCAGTTACTATATATATATATATATATATATATATAGTAACTGAAAAATGGTACACATGTGGTGAACATAAGTAATCAAACCTATCACATTGCACATTAAAAACTATAACTGAAAAGTCTGATCACATCGCAACAACAAAATTAATGATATAACATGAAATTGTTAGGATCTAATCTGGTCATGGCCAGAGTACACCACAAAGACCCATCGTAGCAGTATGTGTAAGTGCATTAGACAAATTATAAGTATGTAATTTTATTATCTTTCAGAACTTTAATCTGTGATTTTTTTATTGCATGAGACATTATAACTGATCATAGACAAGATAGCATAATTAGTGGAACTATTAAAGATTATTTATTCAGAATGACATGTATGGTTTTGATACAAATGATAGTCTAGGTATGTGCTTTGCAATAATAAAAATCATGGAAAATTTGGGTTCTTTCCTTATAAACTTAAATGTATAATTTAATAAATAGCAGTGAGACTCTTGTTATGTTTGATGAATTACAATTATAAATTAAGAAAATAAATTCAATCAAAGCAATTATCTGGTAAATCTGTTTATAAGTTTATAACATCAATCAATTTTGTATCATGTACTAGAATCAACAAGCAAAGCTAAAGTGATGGAAAAGGCAAATGGGATTTTATTGTATCCTATACATCATAAACTACCATGGACAAAAGCATTCAAAGGTTTTCTCAGAATATTACTAAGACTCTTATGTTATACTGACAACAGTATGTATTCCAATGTATATGCTCTATTCAAGATATAGGATTTCTGGTTTTATGAATGACAAATAGCAACGACACAATAAATTTAATTATAAATTAATATTTATTTACAATTTTATGATTAACAAATAATTTATATATGATGTTTAATACATAAATAAACAAATAAATAAATAAAATAAATCAAATATCATTCTATTTGTTTACTTCAATAAATATATCATAGGCACAGTTTTATAAAAAGTCTAATCATAAATTTTATTTAATTTCTGCCTTGACGAAAATACTGGAATTTAACCTCAAACCATGAAGTATCCAATGTGTTAGCTACAGAACCAATGAACCTATACCATAAACTTATAATAATTTTTAATAAATAATATTATATTTGCAGGAATTAGCTATAATGCAATACTAAACCAAAGTGAATATTCAAACTTCAGTTCAGTTAAAATATTAATTAACAAACATGTAATACATTATGGAGATAATTTAGATAAGATGCCATGCTACACTTTATGACTGAACTTATAAGTTATACTTATGGATGATAAAGATGATTTTAGCATAAGAATACAAAATACTTTGCCCAAACCTACATTTATGAAATAAAATGATATTCCTGTGGATGCATTCATCTACACTTAGGAAATGATACAACACTGAATGCCCTGTGGGTTTATATACCACCATAAAGCAACAAATATAATTACACAATTCCATGGATTATATGATACAACACTGAATGCCCTGTGGGTTTATATACCACCATAAAGCAACAAATATAATTACACAATTCCATGGATTAATCACCAGTGCAGGAATGAGTGTAAAAATACAGAAAGTGGCAAATAATTAATCTGTGGAATGCCATTTAACATTATAAAGCAGTATTAGTATTTACTTCATATTTAAAGTGCAAAACATCCTCCTCAGTTATTTTGCTAATTCAGAAAAAAACACCAGCAATTTAGCAGATGTGGGTTCATACATAATGAAAAGTGTTTCATTGATTTATTCTGCTTAAAATGTAAGCATAGCAATAATGTAATACAAGTGACTTGAGTATAGGAACAGAACCCCGGAAAGACTCATAAGACACTTCATGAGAGATTGACACACACCATAAATTTATTAGTAATTCTCAAGCTTTTCACAAGTGCTATTCCCTCAAATAAATATTTTATTCAATCCCATGAATTGTAAAAGTATTAATCATGAAACTCACATATAAGTTTATATAACAATAAAATTAAAATTAATGCATTCTTACTCAAAGACATAAATAAAAGTATACAACATTTTTGGAATATTAAATATTATCCGTGAAATCAATATAAAATGTCTTTAACAATAAATACACATTACACAAAGTAATAATTATAAATTATAGCCGAATTCTATAGATGTGAGTATATCCGTTTGTTCTAGTTATTACGAGTACTTTTAAATTAATGAATTTTAAGTGGACTCTATGAATATAAGATAATTTCAAAAAACGTGACATGTAGAGTTGAAATGAAAATGTTCTTCATAAGTTATCAAATTCTACATTTTTGTCTAGCATTGTTTCAAACTTATAATATATAGGCTGTATTAATTTATCTATCCACATTTAAATCTAGGAATAATAATCAGCGCAAAATAATTTAATAAATCAACATAGGCGATAGAAATCAGAAAGTAGTTTTAGTTAATTGTTTAAAGGCTGATATCATTATTCAAGTAGTAAACAAATTAAATAGTAAGTACATTACTGGCAGTATACGTTCAGATAAGATAATCAATTCTTTATTATTTAATTATATGCAGAAATATTTTAAAGTAGAATTTTAATAAAATTTAAAATTTAAATTTGATTTTAAACCTCTTTTTTTTTTTTTTTTTAAAAAAGTAAAGTTTTCATGTCCGAAAAACACCTACAATTAAAATATTTATTTAATGTTGCCAGTTTGCATGCAATAGAGTATTCCAAAATTTACTGACCTTCTCCTATTAATTCTACTTTTAAAGTTAAACGTTCCAACATATTGCAAATGTAGATATTGAGAAAATTATTAGCGATTTGATTCAGTGGCCAGAAGACCTAAACAGACCCCTTAAATTCAGTAACTCATACTGTTATTAAATATAACAATTTTCTATTTTGATTATTATGAGAATTCTTGCTTAATCCATTTACTTACCAATTATTTTAAAAATATTCATAACATGTTTTGCTTACATGTTATTCTTACACCATTTTGTCTCTTAATAATCATATGAATGCTCTCTTACAATGAAACACATATGTGTTTACCATATTTTTATCTAATGATCAAAAATTAGTTAAATAAATGGCTTTTGAATTAAATAAAAATAATTTCAAGGATTATTTCGAATAGTAAGGATTGTTATTATTTTTAAGCTTACTTTATTAAACTTAATATGTGCTGTTGATTTCTTACAGGTTAAACATATTTGACCTAAAACAGTGGATGGAAAAGAACAATTTTAAATACATTAAAATAATACAGGCAATAAGCAAGGCAAAATGCTACTTATTCTCACCAATAAGTTATTTTGAATGCAAGTAAATAGTATGTTCAAAATGCAAACCTAGACAATCAAATCACCAAGAAGACAGAGAAATTTTTAAATTAGTTCTATCAATCTTTATATTTTACACTAATATATATACACACACTTGGGTCTCATTTTACGCGATAGATAGGTTCCTCAGAAAACACATGCAAATGAAATCATGCAAAAATAGATGTAACTTACATTGAAAAAGGGGGATGCGATCTGTGATTTTTCAAAATTCACGTAAAAGCAAAGCACCAATGTAAAATTACTTTAAAATTCACGCAAAAAAAAAAAATAAGGAAATAAAATATGACTAATAAACAATTTCAAATTTGAAAAAAATTGATACAAGACAAACTTTTTTTAACTATAATATTTAATTTTATTCAAAATAATATATTTTTATGCATAATTTACAGTACAGTAATTTACATTTTTTTATACACGTTTTAATTATTATTGCTATTTGCGAAAAACACGTTCGTTTCCAAACTGAGGAAATACAAGTAGCACCAACTTTACACTCATGTTGTGTCAATGGTTTTCTGGTGACAACATAATTAGTAATTAATCTTTGAGATGATGATTTTATTAATTGTTTATGAAACTAACAACTAAAAATTAAATTCTTATTTTTGTCTTTAATTTTTTAATTTTCAATTCCATTTAAAAATCAAATTTCACATCACATTAATTTCAAGTTGCCAAGTAATTTTTAAATTGTTAATTACAATTAAAAATCAGATTTTAATTTTTAATTGTCAAATTTAATTGTGCCCACTGCTATTACTCACCTTTTAAAAATAAACTTGTCAACACTAAATGATTAATACTGTGATTGATTACATTCTTTTTTAAAAAGCAAAAACAGAATGTGATTTAAAATGCAAAATTAACATGCACAATATTTGAACAAATTTACATTATAATCTTGTAAAATTTAATGTGTGTATACATAAAATATAAAAATCATGATTTTAATTTCATTATTGCATAAAATCTTACTATTATAAAGCACTGAAAATATTGAAATTACTAAGATGAAAGTCGAATTCCAATAATGTGCTATTACTTTCAATATAATGTAAGTGTGCGAAATTTATTATTTAAAGTAATAGCACATTTTTTTAGTTCGACTTCTGGTGAAACATGAATCGCGTAACTTCAAAATTGTGTTAAATAAGTCCGCGTAAAAAGAGACCCAGGTGTATATATATATATATTAAAATTTCCAGGACATAAAGATGTAAACATTTAAATATAATTAAGAATTTTCATGTAATAATTTAGACAAAACTTTTAGCTACGATTTAACCAGGGCAAAAAACACTGAATACTATTATTTCAGCTTAAAAGCATTGGATCTAGAAATAACAATAGTATTAATCTGAGACACTTTTAATTCCTAAAGGAATGATTGTTTTTACTAATAATCTGAATATAAAATGGTCCATCTTTTAGCTTAATTAGGTTGAAATAAATATTATTGCTGTTTCTAGATCATATAGTTTTAGATTGCCCTAACAATTTCAATTATTTGTTACTTGGTAATTGATGACTGAACATTTTTTCTAGATTTTTAAACAAAAATTCACATTCATATTTCAAAGATTAAACATATATGCAGCCACACTAACATTAGTCTAAACTGCATGAATTCAAAATTTATTTTTTTGAACAATTTTAATAGTCAACCTGTCATGAAAAAGGTATAAAAAGATTACATTTCTACTTCTACAACACATACATTGATAAAAAAGTGAAATTATTAAAAAGTCAAATTAAAATATAAATGCTATTTAATACACATATATTCATAATTATATATGACAAAAGATGTTCAATTCTAATTAAAAAATTGTTTTCATTAATTATAAAAAATGAAACAAAAATAAAACTTTTTAATGCATTAAATTACCATTCCTTTAGTAAACATAAAAAAAAAAGAAGAAAAAATCAGATGATTTATTTTTTATCTCCTTTTATAAAGATATTAAACTCGTGATGTTTAAATTTAGCAACTAAATGCATAGTTTACAACCACAACATTATAATTCAATATTAAAAATCTTTTTCCAATAATAAATACATAAATTTGAAGCAGTGATAGCTTTTAATAGCAATTTGAAAAATTATTACATCAGCTAATATTAAAAAAAACACTTGTGGTAAAGTTTAATATATGAACATATTTTTATAAAAAATATATACTTATATTTTCAACTTTTTATATAATAATTTTCAAATGCAACAAAACTTTCTTTCTAAGCTAAATGTTTATTTAAAAAAAAATGAAATAGATAAATTTTACATGAGAAAAATGTCTAATATGAGATTGCTAAATTATTACTTTAGTCAATATTAAAAAAAGAAGCGATTAGTTTAATATTGTAACACATTTTTTAAATAGAGAAGTTAAATTTAACTATAGCTGTATGAAGTTCCCACTGTTCTATATAATAATTTCCAAAAATAAAAAAAACTAGGATTTTTTTTAATATTAAAAATTATTTTTAAAAATTAATTAAAATAAGTTTACAGTTTCAATGTTCATACAAGTTTATACCAGCCTTTTAAATATAACATATACTTAACATTCTTTTTATATTATCCACAAGTGCATGGATAAGAATTTATTTGCAATTGTGTTAGCTGATAGCAATTTGTGATTAAATATTAAAAGTTCATATAAAAATTATGACAGTTGTAATGTTGTGTAAGATTATGCAATTCTAATCAATAAAGAAATATGTCAGTTTATTCATTATTTAGGATGCAGAAAAGAGTTTGTTATTAACTGAAAGAAGACCCTTTGATGCCTCTTGGAAGCTTTAAATGAACTGAGCAGGGCAAATTTCCTAATGTCCACTCCATACATTCTTGTCACTGCAGCTGTTATTACTATGTGATTATTCATATAGTATATGAACATGGATGGGCTATTCACCAACACACATTAGCCAGCATGGTGAGTTTATTGGCTTTTTACCTATGAGTTTAAGATCAATAAACACCATGATCTTTTTTCTCAGTTGCCTGATAAGGCAAAATGAATGTATGTGTAAATAATAAATATTTTTCCAATAGATATATACAATTATAATAGACAAAAATAAATCATGGTCTTTATTCATGGGAGACTGTAAAGGCACCAACCAAGACAGCAGTTGGTGGCCAAAAGAGGAAGGTGCTAAGAATCCCCTGATTGTGAACACAGGCTGCCCCTTGATGATGTCTTTTTATTTAGGTACTTACAACTGCAGATTATTTTCAAGTGAAAGAAGATTTCCAGAATTAGAAGAAGAACTGTGTTATATTAAACGGGATATGATTGGACTTTGTGATGTTAGAATGAAAGGTAAAGAGTCAATTGGATTTTAAAAATGGACATGTACTCTACTATAAAAGCACAAATATTGAAAATACTAGTGAAGTATGATTCGTTATAAATAAAAAGTGGAAAAACAATATTGTGGAGATAGATGGTGTTTTGGATAAAGTGGCAAGATTAGTTATACAACATAATAGCATATACCAAATGCAGATAATTCAGGTTTATGCCCAAACAAGTTCTCATAATGATGAAGTAGTAGAAGATTTTTATATGGATATATAAAAAGCTTTTGATCAGAGTAAACAACATTTTAAAATTGTTATGGGAGATTTTACTGCTAGAATTGATAAACAAATGAAAGATGAAAGTGCTGTAGGTAATTTTGGTTATGGTAATAGAAATGAGAGAGGACATAGACTTATGGAGTTTGGAGAAAAAGAAAAACTTTATACTATGAAATGTTTTTTTTTTTTGAGAAAAATGTTAAAAGGAAATGGACACGGAAGCATCCAAATAAAAGTACAGCAGAATTGGATTATATTTTGACTAATAGAAAATACATATTTGAAGATTGTAATGTTGTCAATAAATCATCCATTGGTAAGATGTAATATACATATTAATGCAAAACAAGAGAGACAAAAATTATTAAGAAAAACAATATTTACAGTTGATATTTCTAATCTACAGAAACATTCTAATGAATTTAAATTAGAAGTTACAAATGGGTTTCCAGTATTAGTAGATTCTGAACATGATTCAGATTTGAATGAAATTAATAAGAAAATAACTGATACATTTTTAAAAACTGCAACAAAGATAGCTGGTAGAAAAAAGCAGCAATTGACCAATAAAATTTCTACTGAAACTAGAGAATTTATGAAGAAAAGAAGGAATATGAAGATATACAAAAATGATGCATTGAAAAGAATTGAATATCTCAAATTTTGTAAAATTGTGCAGAAAAGAGTTGAAAATGATATAAGAAAGTATAACTGTGAACTAGCAAGAAAAGCTGTAGAAGAGAATAAAAGTCTTGAGAGTGTAAAACAACATTTGGGTATTGATAGGAAATTTATATCTGCAATAAGAAAAAAAGATGAAATTATTACTAAAAAGAGAGATGACATCATGAAATGGGTAGAAAATTTCTATCAAGAATTATATAATAATAAAGAACCAGAACCTCCTATATGTATTATATCTTCCAAATTGCTTATAATTTTAAATGAAAAAATGAAAATGCAATTAAATTTATGAAGAAATGAAAGGCGCCAGGTAATGATGGAATTATAAGTGATATATTAAAAGAAGCAGGTGAAGAAATATAATTTTTTTAGCAATGTTATATACCAAATGTACAAATGATAAAGATGTACCAGATAATTGGAGGCATGCAGTATTAATATTAATATTTAAAAAAAGTGATAAAGAAGATATTAGAAATTATAGACCTAACAGACTTTTATCAGTTTTATTCAAAATTTTTACTAAGATAATTACAACTCATGTACAGAAAACATTGGATTCCACCAATCAAGACAACAAACTGGATTTAAAAATGGTTTTAGTACAGTAGATCATATCCAGATATTGAGGGAAGTTATAAAAATGAAAAATGAATATGAATTGCTATTACGTTTTGGATTTGTAGATTATGAAAAGGCATTTGATTCTATAAACATTTCTTCAGTGATTATAGAATTGGATCATCAAGGTATAGATTCAGGATATTGTCATATTTTAAAAAATATTTATAAAAATGCAACAGCAACAATTAGATTACATAATGACTCTAGGAAAGTCAACATTGAGAAGGTTGTAAGACAGGATGACTCTATATCTCCAAAACGTTTTACAGCAATTCTGCAAGAAGAATTTTGTGGATTAAAATGGGAAGCTGAAGGAGTGAAAATAAATGGATATTATTAAAGGCATTTAGATTTTGCAAATAGTGTAGTTGGTTTTGCAAATAATGCTTTACAGTTGCAGGAAATGTTATACAAGTTATTGGATGAAAGCAGGAAAGTAAAAGACTAAAGTAATGTCTAATGGATTTTCTAAAAATATGAAAATAAAGATTGATTATGATGAGTTAGAAGAAATTAACAGTTATAAATACCTTGGTCAGACTATGGATAAAATTAATCATAGAATTAAATTTGGTTGGAGTGCTTTTGGTAGAAATAACTTGACACTAAAAGGAAATATGTCTATGTGTTTGAAAAGGAAGATTTTTAATAAACATGTTTTACCAGTTCTTACTTATGGATCTGAGACATGGACACTTAATAAAAAAGAAATACAGAGACTTCAAACCACTCAAGGAAATATGGAGAGATGCATATTGGGAGTAACAAGAAAAGATCAAAAATGCAATATATGAGTAAGAGAACAAACAGGTGTTACTGACCTCATTGAAAAAATTAAAAGACTGAAGTGAAGTTGGGCTGGACATATTGCTGAATAGATGATAATAGATGGACAATTGAAATCTTAAACTGGATTTCAAGAGATTTTTAAAGTACCAGAAAGTGACCATATGTGAGATAGATGGATGAAATAAAAAAGTGTGCAGTGGTGATGTGGAGAAGAGAAGCTAAAGATTGGAGAAATGTTAAATCAAAAAAAGTAAAATTCAAGGCTATATGTTTATCTTCAAAATGTAAATAGAGAAGCAATTTACATGAAATTGTCATTTTTACAAGAGAAGTATTTTTTTAAAAAAAAAAAACACATGAAGATTTTTTTTATCACTTTATAATTTGCAATTTCAAGTAAATGTAAGTAGATAATTAATTGTAATGCGCCTTTTATTATTAATTGTTTTTAAAGCAAGATATTTACTAAGAAATCAAAATTTTAAAGCATTTCCTTTTTTACTATCACTTTTATAATATAAAAGTAATATTTGAATTTCAGCCATTTATTTGTGCATTTTTTTTTTATAATCAAATAAATAAAAAATAAAATGTATCTACTTTGTTTTTTGTTAAACTAATTTTTTAGAGAATATTCATTAATATGCTGAAATTAAAGTCATGCTAATACAATATGATTAATTATTAAAGATTCTCCATTTTGCTTTGCCTTTGAAGATCTTGGAATTTTTGAATTTTTTTTCGGAATCCCTTTGAGCCTAGAAATTTTGATTATTGATGATCTACTTACACACACATTTTTAATATTTGTATAAACTATATCATATATATATATATATATAATAAATTACTATATAATTCTAAATCATCCATGATTTACTGCTGTTACACAATACTTTTACAGTTTTGATTGGCCCAGCAACCTTCTTCAGAATCTCCTAATATAAAGTTCTCAAAAAGATTGCTAGGGCAATCAAAACTATAAACTGTAAAAGCATTGTGTAACAGTAGTAAAGTGCATGGATGATTTAAAATTAAATGGTATACATTTGGCAATGCAATAGGAAAAAGTAGTTATTATACTTCTTGAAGAAATAAATAAATTATCATACAATTTAACTTTTAAAACTTTAAATAATAAATTGTAGAAACATGTTTTCAATTTCATTTTTATCTTTTTTATCATTTTAGAATTATATATTATTATTTAATGTTTTAAATGTTAAATTGTACATTATATATATATGGTACTCATCTTTTAGCTAAAGGCACCACTCTATGTCGCACTTTTCATGCCAAAACATATTAAAATGCTGTTTCCGTGGCCGACACATTCAAACCCGCATTTTCAATAGTACAACTTTTTGTTGCGCTACAGAATGCAGGCCGCTATGTCGCGTCGCAGTACAGCATGTATGTTGCATGGAAGCAAATACATTTTCTGAATTCGCACAATTTATAAAGTAATTACGGCTGATGAGAGAGTTTGTATGTGAATTGTATTGAAATGTTGTTTGCATTGGATTTTTTTTTATTTTAAACTATTGAAATGTTCAGATTTTTTAAAACAATAATTATAAGACTTTTTACAACATAGTATATTGAACTTTTATTTGGGAAAATGTTAAATATCTTTTTTTTTATTGAGTTGCAATTAGGTAACGTGTCAAGTAACGTACTGTTATTAACATTCCATGAGACAAAGAAGATTCTACCGTCTGTATATTTTTGAAGTAAAAAAGAGCGGTGCGAAAAAAAATCCAGTAAGAAAAGTTCAAATATACATGTTTTTTTGTAAATTTAATAAAAAGCAAATATTATAAACATGTTTAATAAGTAAAGAAGACATTTGTATGTGTTTGTTGTTGTTTAAAAAAGTTTGAGTTTCTTTCTTCTGTCCGAGTACGGTTACGATTTTGAATTTTTTTATTTTAGCATTACAAACAAACAGAACACTAACTCTAAAACTAACCCTAACCTTAAAACTAACCCTAAAACTAATCCTAAACTAACCCTAAAACTAACCCTAAACTAACCCTAAAACTAACCCTAAACTAACCCTAAAACTAATCCTAAACTAACCCTAAAACTAACCCTAAATCTAACCGTAACAACTTTTACTTTTATTACGATTATTATTTTTTAGTTAAACAACAACAAAAAAAGTCGTAACACAAGTAAAAAAATATCCGATAGAAAATTGATAAAAAAAAAAAGCCATAACACAAATAGAAAAATATCCGATAGAAAATTGATAAAAAAGAAGCTGTAACACAATTTAAAAAGTATACGATATCAAAAACATGAATCAAATTGTAATTTGTTGATTTTATTTTACATTTATTATTATCATTTAAATTGTATACGTTAATAAAAAATAATATTTAAAAAAGACGATTTTGTTTTGTTTTTATTTTCACATAACAAAAAAGCACAGAAAAATTATTAAAATCAACAGCTGTGAATGTTCATATTTTATAGCTTTAGCATGAAAATGGTGCCATCCTATGGCGACTTTATCTATAATACAAGTGCCATATATATATATATTATAACAGATGGACCGACGACCACTATCCCCAAAAGTTGATGACGCCAGATATAAAAGATGGAAATGATTACAACTAATCCCAAACATTGCTAACACCATTATAATGGGCAGTACTCTTCATCAACAGTCATAAACTAACCAAGCCCAATGATGGTGCACCAGATGTAATGGATGGTCAACTAACTTGCAGACTGTACTATTATGCAGATGTAGCAATATGGTGTGGGGATAAGTTAATATGCTCTAATTTATTACCCCTAATGAAACAATCTGCAGAGACCTACCAGGCTTAGAAGGGAAAAAAGTTGCATCCGACTATGTTCAGACTGTGGGTCATCTAATAGAATGCTAATGAGAACCTGATGAAATGCTTAACCAATGATTGCATACCATTTAATTGACTAACTCTATACCTATTTAATAATATTAAATGCAATTTAGGTTAGTTCATCCACTTCCCCCTTTTAAATTCTGTTATGCCTTAATATTCAAACCCAGAGAGAATATTGCTTTTGACTCCTTTAGCAGGTATGAACAGATACACACAGCAACACCTGCACCTATATATAGGTTACAACTAGCATCTATTATATTTGTTTTATTTTCAAGCTTTTATATGATAAGAAAAATAGATGTGTATGCATGCCTAATTGTTTATAGACTGTGGAATGTCAGGACAACTCAATAAACCAGAGACCAGAATAATACAAACTCTCAAACATTTATTAACAATAATAAATATCAAGTATAACAACAATAGTAATGATAAAAAATATAAATAATAATAATAATCATATGTACATGTGTCACATGTGAACCTCTACCATTTTACTAATTAATGATTATTATAATCCAACCCTTATACCCCATGGTAAAAATCCACCTATGTCACTCATTCTCTACAAATCATAATTATATAAAAAAATAAACTTTAATTATTTAATATCATTGAAATGCTGGCTAGCTAAATTATATATTTGCAGATATTAACAACCTATTTAACAAGTTTCCCCAATTTATATATATGATAAAAACAGATACTAGTTGATTAGTCAAACATACTGGAAAATATATGTACAAGGTTAATCACAAAATAAAACATATAATATGTATTCTGTATAAGTGTTGTAATTTAACCTATGAAAATAAATTTAGAGAATCTTACCTCAATATTTATGTGGATAACCTGATGTAAAGCAGGTGGGTAAACCTAAATTTTATTTACAATGAAAATATCAAAATAAATAATCCCCCCCTTTTTTCTTTGCTAATTCTGAAAAATGAGGCTTCAGCAACAGAGTGTGAAAATACAACAGATAACATGAATAAAAAAAAAAATAATAAAAAAATTTACAATATTGATTCTTTGATTAAAAATTGTAATTGGAACAAAATTCATCAAAATCATCATAATAGAAGTAGTAGTAGTTGATAGTTAGGCAAGTTCTTCAAAGCAGTTTCACTTAGTAAATCATTTTCCTTAGCAAGGATAGATAGGTACAATGGCATATCCTGTAGTTATGTTTAATGGTAAACACCTTGATCTTCATTTGATTCACCATAAAGTATTTCAATCCTTGTTTACTTTGGACTGCAGGCATCTTCTTGTGTGTTTACAATAAAGGAGAAAAATATAGATATAGAGGTGTAATGCAGCTGGTAGGAAATACCATGACACACAATATCATGTTTTGCTCTATCCCATTTTCATATTAAAGTACAATTTAATAATTATTTATAATCATATATTTGTATTGAAGTGCTTTAAATATATATTAAGAAAATTATTTCATTCTTTTTTCTTTTCCAATTTTCAGCAGACTTAATTCTCGTTATTCTTTTTGAAAAAATTTAAAATATTTAAATCTACTCCAACAACTTTTAAAACATGATTTAATTATTTAATAATTTATCAATTATTCTTACTTTTTATTTCATTTTCTTTCCTCTGAATTTGATAAACTTTTAGTTACAGCATTTGACTTTTAAAATGTTTATAATTTAACTAAAAGAAAAAGTAAAATTCCATTTTAGCATTCTAAATTTTAATTTTAATTGCTGTCTTTTGTTACCAATGCTATAACAATAAGAAGAATGATTTGTAAACTGTTTTTTGTTTTTATACATTTCACGCATGCGTAGATTTCCAGGAACGCTAAGATTTTTAACTGCCTATTGTTTAAATTAATTTAGATTTTTATATGTATTGTTTAAATACATTTCATTTATTACAAATATAAAAAAAAATAAAATAATAAAATCAGTTTTATTTTCGCACACATGTGTGCCCACTGCAACTTAACTTCAGGCCATCCCAAATTCATTTAACTATGAATTAATATTCAATTTTAAATTAAAAAAATATATATACATTACAGTTTATTTAATCAAATAGTTTTATATATATACAATATTACTTTTTAAAATACTGATCATATTTTATTTTATAATAAAATAATCTATTGTGCATTACATGTATATGTGTAATAAAAAATAAACAAATAATCTTCCCATTATTAATATAAATTCCAAATGGATTGGGTTCAATAACTAGGCTTGATCTTTTTAGGAATGTGTGCATTGTAAGCTACCCTTTACAACACACACACATATATATATATATAATACCTTATATCTTTGACATATTCTTTTAATATATTTATTAGTTTGGGTTTTATTACCATGACTATTTAAGATAGTCATGATTCTATTTAATTTCATGTCCTGACTTTGAATCATAGAGAGATTTTTATACTCTTCCTCTAGATTCATCTCTTATAATATTTAAATTATTAATACATATGATCTGAGTATCAGGGTTTTTAGCTATCAGACAGATAGAGTGGAGACTAAGAATATCTGCAGAAATATTCTCTCTCCTTTCAATTTAAGCAATTTTATAATTAAATTGTTGGAGATATAAACTTCACCTAATAAGCCATTCATTATTTAAATAACTGCAATTTAGGAATTCCAAACTTCTATAGTCTGATAAACAACTACTTCAGAGCCTAGCAAAAACTGGCACAATTTCAGGAAATGCCCAGACAACAGCTAAAGTCTTTTTTTCTATGATGGAGAAGTTCAGCTCTGCCCCTCTTAATACTTAAGAAATATAATACATGGAGCATCTGATTATCATCAAGTTGATACAATACTACCCCTAGACTATAGTGATTATTATGTATCTGTAAATAAAAATATTTTACTAAAGTCAGGATATGCTAAAATAATATATTTTAGAAAATTTGTTTTAATCTTATTAAATTCATTATTATGTTCAATGGTCCAGTGCCATTTTCCACCTTTTTTTAATCATCTAGAAATAAATAAAGTGTCTCCAGCAAAGTTTTCATAAAATTTATGATAGTAGTTGCATAGGCCAAAAAAGATTTTAACTGTTTCACAGTTTAGGTATAGAGAAATGCTGTATAGAAGCTATCTTTTTCAGATGGCATTGGATGCCATGCTCATTGGCTAAATGTCCCAGAAAAGTAATTTCTTTTTCTGGTATAGTGCATTTTTCTAAATTTATCTTGATATTTTTTGAGGAACACTCTTGAAAAAGCATTTGTAAGCAATCATAACAATAACTATAGCATCCACATACATAATAACTTTTTATTTCAATTGTCTTGAAAAAAACCTTATCCAAATCTCTAAGCAAACCAGATCCACTATTAATGAGGCCAAAGGGCATACACCTAAAAACATATGACTGCCTCTTAAAACAATATGCTGTATTGCTGATCATCCTTATGTAGTAATATCTGCCAGATCAAATGTAAAAAAAAAGATTTATTTTGAAATTTAATAAGGACTTTATGTACAGGTGGAAGAATGTCACACTCAGGAATTGTCATTTGGTTTAACATATGAGTATCTAAACAAACTTATAGAATTATTCTTTTTTATATAATCACTAATGGACTAACATGAGAAGGACATTTTAAAATTATTTTCCATTCTAGTATTCTATTTGTATGATTTTGTACCTCATTCTGATATTGATATGGAATAGGGTACATCTTTTGCTGGAAAGGGTATTATTCTTTAATTGTACTTGATGAACATATCCTTCTATGATACCAGAAATTTTAGAAAAATACATTTATAAATATACATCAATTAGAATAAATTTTCGTTAAGTTTAGAATTAACTTCACAAACATTTTCTATTTTAGCTTGAATTCTAACATCAATTGATGTATCATGGATACACAATAATTGACTAGAAAGGTTATATAATCCATATTCAAACTAGAGCCTTTCTTCTCCACAATAAAAATTATTTTGAGACAATTTTACATTTATGGATCATTATGAAGTCAGATCTTATAATGGCTTCATGTGTTAATCCAGGCATGATGAGAAACATATTTTCAAATTCAGTACTATTAATAATAAAGATGTCTAAGACTTGTTTATTAAAAAGCCTAGTCCTCTTTCCATTTGCTAGAGTGACTTGAATTTGTGTTACTGGAAAGGATGGGATATTTCCTTGTACTGGCATAATTTACCCATACATACATTATGATAGTATAGAAGCTTGACTTCCAGAGTCAGTTAAAGCTTGAATTTTTAACTCACTAATATATTATGTGATTACTGGACATTGATACATAATAGGTGGCTCACCAATATTGAATGGCTTTAAGTAGTCTATGTCCAGATCTAATGTATTTAAAAGCCATATATTGTTCCCCTTTTTTATTCACCAAAGGCCCTTGCATAGAGTATCACATAAACAAATACCTCTCTAGTTTAACATGAACTTGTCAACAGCTTTAAATTATTTAAGTTGGCACCAAAAAGATGTATGTATAAGCTGTACTCTGCCTTCAGGAGGACAATTCCTAAAATATATGCCAAGCTTCTACATTAGGCTACACTAGGACTTTCTCTAGGTACCATTTAATAACAATGAGACTCATCTATCCTATTAATAAGATTACATACCCTTTAACATTAAATAAATACTAAAGTATTTATCCAATAGCAAAAAAATACTTAGATACTTTTCCTTATTCAGTATCTAAATACTCTCATTGCTAATGATAATGCTTAAATTAATAGAATAAAATATTTATAATGATGACATCATAAAGAATAACTATAATAATAATATTATTTTAAGGCGATCTGATGATCATCATTGATTTTAATTAATTCTTTATACTACCTATAAAATATCAAGAGGAGTTTTACTTAACTCTACAGATGATGTCATTTGAGTGATGATTCATAACATTTATTTATAATTAAAACTATATCATTATTTTATTTAAATTGTAATCATCATGTCAAACTTTAAATCAAACTACTTCCTAGGATGATTTCTTAACACTTTACTACATTTGTGAAGTATTTGAGTTATGACTAATGTGATCAAAGCAGTTTACAATAATTTAATATTCAATATAATAAAGATTTATCTCGATAATTGTGATACAACATCTTATGCCAGATGAATTTTTCTTCAGATTTTCAAATCATACTTTTGGTTAATGTGCAGATAATAATTAGTACTCTCTGATGATGGTGTAGTGATGATGATTTTTCCACAAAAAAAAAATGCAACTTTAGACACTTGGTGTAACGTTTTAACATTAAATTTAATAACATTTTACATACAAAGTTTAATAATGTAATAGAATTAATAAATAACTTAACATAAAACAACGAAAAATTTATACAACAATATAATATAACAATATACTTTTAAAAAATTTACACATTTATATTCACCTTACTTACAATGAGCTATTCCACATAAAATTTATTGATAATACAATCAAATATTATACGATATTGAATTTTATTATTTGTCTATCAAATAATGTGTGTCTTAAACAAGCAATCCCTTTTCTAAAAATAATGATCCCCTTTTTTATTAATTACATTTCATAGATTGTGATGAAAACAAGACAAAAATATGAATTGATATTTTAATCTCAAGTAAAATAATTTTACTATAATATTATGACCGATTATATTTTATCTGTGTTTGTTAGTGATATCGGCCATTTGATCCTTACCTTATTCTTAATTTTTTTTTATAAGTTTATCACTTAATGATATCATAAAACTGCATTAATGTTTTTTTTTCTTTCGTCATATCCAATCTAGATATTTATTTCTTCTTGCCTAACCTTTAATTACCATTCAGAATATTTGCTGAATGTATATAAGCAACTCTCTAGTGCTAACTATATTGAATAAAAATATTTATCTTAATCTTCTCTAACATTTTAAGTCTTACTTTCCGATTTCAGATTCCCATTTGTCTTATACATATATTATAAGCAATGCTCATGAAAACTTATAAATTAAAGTTCTCTAACCATATTCTAATGCTAATACCGGATTAATAATTCAATATCAGATCAAACTTAAATATCAATATTTGTGATTAAATATTACATCGGAACACAGGTACACCCCCCTTTATTCTAATAACTTTCTTTATGATTTTTGTGTGCGTGATTTCGAGCTGATAATATATAGATATTTATTCGATTAGTTTAGTGACATTCAACTTTACACAATTAATAGCATAGGTAAACAAATTATGTTAATTATTGATTTCCCCATCTCTGGATTTATTTCCCCTCTATATTAACAATTATTATTTTAAAACATAAACATAACTAGATGTACAAACGTTACGTTACGCGTTTAATCTCTCTCTTTTTTTGAATATACAAGTCTTATAAAAAAAAAAAACCATTTTATTAATAATAACTCAATTGTTCTTCTCCCTTTTCATGCTTCTGACTTGTTACATACTAATCCTTTACCACTTTTCATCCTTTTATATTTATTTGAACATTATTTTATTTAGCTTCATTTCACCTGGATAATCTGAATCTTCATATTACTTTCAATGTATTCCTTAATAATGTTCACATGTAATAAATACCACATTGCACTTTCTTTCTAAATGTAATGAAAATGAAATTATTTTCAACATAGTTTAGATTTTTCTGAAAGTTAATGTCATTGATCACGATTTATTTTACTTTTGTACTTTCTTTACATATTGTTTTTTTTTTATTGACAATATTAAAAATTAACTATTTCAGTCTCCCAGTAGACCACTATAATTTTTTCCTCTATAAATATAGTCATTAAGCATTACATGATCACTGTCTTATACTAGCACATTATTGTTTATAAACAAAGCAAAACTCTCCATACAGTATTGCCATCCTGTGCCAACCAGAGTAATCAATGAATGCCAGAAGGCTTGTGCATAAAATCTCTATCTAATGCCTACTCACCCAATATCCCCAGACTAGTTTCTGGCTTGTGGCCATCATCAGTGAGAAGCTTTTGATCTGAGAGCACTGCATCTAGATCTTAGGATCTAATGCAACCCTCCAGCACCCACCTTTTATCTCTACTTGAACTACAAAACTATGAGAATAAAATTGAAAACACAAAAATATTTTCAATCTAAGCTCAATAACTTATATAGTCACTGATGATGGCCACAAGCCAGAAACTAGTCTGGGGATATTGGATGAGTAGGCATTAGATAGGGATTTTATGCACAAGCCTTCTGGCATTTTATTGATTACTCTGATTGTCACAGAGTGGCAGTACTGTATGGAGAGTTTTGCTTTGTTTATAAACAATAATGTGCTAGTATAAGATAGTGATCATGTGATGCTTAATGGTTTAACACCAATCCTGCCTAATAGGTTAGTGGTGGCTAAGGTTGTTAAAGAGCCAAAGACACAAAAATGTATGGGTGCTGAACTGAGTTCAGACCCATATGACTATATAAGCTATTGAGCTTAGATTGAAAATATTTTTGTGTTTTCAAATTTCATTCTCATAGTTCTGTAGTTAAGTAGAGATAAAAGGTGGGTGCTGGAGGGTTGCATTAGATCCTAAGATCTAGGTGCAGTTCTCTCAGATCCAAAGCTCCTGACTGACAATGGCCATAAGCCAGAAACTAGTCTGGGAATATTGGATGAGTAAGCATTAGATAGGGATTTTATGCACAAGCCTTCTGGCATTCATTGATTACTGTGGTTGGCACAGGGTGGCAATACTGTATGAAGAGTTTTGCTTTGTTTATAAATATAGTCCTTGGTCAGAATTTTCCTTTTCCATTGAACTTTATCAATATTTTATCATAAAAGTTTTCCTTATATTTAAAAGTTAGGTTCATTGATAAGATTATGTTTAAATCTTTTCTTCTCGAAAAAAAATTATTCTGAGAAACATTCATAACTTGCATTTGAAGATTAACTACATTTAAAAATATATAAACATTTCCATTTGGGTTTATTTTTTACTTAATTTCAATTACTTTGATAATGGTATCTTTAGCTTGGTCACTACTTTTTTTTATTATTTATGTATTTATTGCCTTTTAGTCTTTCATAAATATATTGACATTTAACAAGCCTATGCATTTGATCTTGCTTAACCTTACACTTATATATTAATATATTACTTACAGTTTGTTCCTTCTGTTTAAAGGCTTTTTGGTAAAACACTGGTACACATATACTTTTATTTTCCTTTCCATTGGTTTATTATTTTCTTAATATAATGATTTTAGAATATTCCTATGAATTCATTGATTATCATTTTTGGCCAGCAGAGATTTTCTTTGTTTCAGCTACTCATCTTACTGAAAACATGTTACTATACAGTTTAAAATCCTTAAATTAATCATTCTTAATTACTTGTTTTTTCTCTTTTTACTACTGCTACTGCTACTGCTTCTGCTGCTCCTCCTCCTACTACTACTACTATTACTACTACTACTACTACTACTACTACTACTACTACTACTACTACTAACAATAACAACAACAACAACAACAACAACAACAACAACAACAATAATAATAATAATAATAATAATAATAATAATAATAATAATAACAATAATAATAATAATAATAATAATAGGTATGCCTAAGTCATCAAGAATGAAGGTCTTATTAATAATCTTTTTTTCCCCATATTCTAATCGTTTTCACACTTAAAAACTGTGATATATATCTGTGATAGATAAAGACAGTGATGGCTAATTACTGAACAGTTGTTTTCTAGCAAAAAATAAGTAATACGGTCATTCATAACAAAAAATAAATTCTAACGTCATGAACAGGCATGGCATCACATCAGGAAGCAAACGACGTAAATTGCGCTCAAACAAACGGCGAAAAAATGAAAACTGCCACTATCGCAAAAACATACGCAAACGTAACAAAAATAAACCAGCAGCTTCACAGCATCGAAAAAAGTCCAGCATTAACACAGACAGCAAGATTTAGGAAGGTAAATCAAGCCGACATAAATAATTTAAACCTCATGGAAAACAATAATGAAGAGCCCTCCCCAATGATATGGAATCAAGATGAACTGCAAAAAATAAATGTTAATTTCAACAGCACCATCCCAAAAAAATTATTCGCAACTTTCCAAAAATTTTTTTCACCGAGATCATTAGTGTTAGCTGTCACTGATAGGAATTTAACACTCTATAAATTCCCCAGAGAGCTTCTTTATGAGGAGCTGACAGCAACAGCATTGTGGGATACAGTCTCTAGCATTGGAAAGCATCCAAACTCGCGATATGTTGCAATTCAGTTTTTCGATGAACATCAGCGTGCAAGATTTCAAACTAAAGTAAAAACTTTGGGAAGCTACGCGCTAATAATAGTCGATCAAAGCTTGCAAAACTATTGTAACGGAATAATTAAAAACACTTACTTCGAATATACCATTCAGGATTTTCAAAAATTAATACAGTCATTTGGCAAAGCTATTTATATAAAACAAATCTACTTATCCGACACCCCCATACCGGTTTTCAGCAACAACTTTCATTTCAAAATAAAGCTGAATGACAATGTAAACCCGAAGGATATTCCAACACAAATAATTGACCAGAATGCAATACTGACTATTCACATAAAAGAATTAAGGCCGAGATGTTTTGCGTGCGGTGAAACTGGACACTTAGCAATCGATTGCAACACAAAAATCAACCAAAAAAACCAACTGAGCTCTGAAGATCAACCAACAGAAGCTCACCAACCGGATTCAAACAGTACAAAACAGATAACAAAAACAACTAATAAACAAGAAAAAATTAATAAAAAAACCACAGATCAACAGCAATTGAATAATAAAAAAACTGCACACACATTGCCAGCACCTGAAATTCGGGATTTATCAACAAAATCAACCAATAGAATTCAAACCCCCACTGATAAAAAAACAGAAAGTCAACAACCTCAAAAGGCTCCAATGGAAAAAATAGTGCACAATCTAAGTCAGCCTACCAAAAATACTGATGAAAAAGAGATAATAAAAGAACAAATAAACTCACACAGTAATAGTGATCAAGAAAAAATATATATAACACACCAAACACCCAATATTAAAAATAATACCACAATGGAAATTATGGAAGCTATCACCCCAAATATGCCTCAAATCACCAAAGCTGACACAGAACAAAGAAGAAGACCAGGCCACCCACCAAAGAAAAATAGAGGGCCCAAAAAAATCAAAACAGAATCCAACCTTAGCTTTTCTGATCACAACAATACAACTACAGTGGAAACAGATGAAGATCTGAAAATGGAATATGAGAATGAATGGGAAGAAACACCAGATAAACCCTAATATTTAAATCTCAATCAGAAAACATATAATGAAAATAAAAATTGCGGCAATCAATGTCAGGGGTTTGAACTCAAACTCAAAAATTAATAAGTTAAAACATTGGATCAAGGATATACAACCACACTTGCTTGGCATACTTGAGACAAAAATTTATGCTGGATCACAAAGTGACCCAGCCAAACATTTAAATATGGAAGGTTTGTGTGCATGCTCCAGAGACTCTTCCTCTCCCTCAGCTGGAACTGGACTCATAATTGCTAGAAATTGCCCATTCACAACGTTCAAAATAATTCACATTGACATGAACTTATTAATTGCAACCTTCAACCAAAAAAGCATAACAATAAATCTGGTTTTTGTATATATGCCTTTACAGGATAAAAAAATAGATACCATAATTGCAAACATTAATTCAAGGTTAGCTACAACTTCAAACCCAACCATTTTAATTGGAGATTTTAATTTAAAATATCAGGAATTTACCCAACATTGGCTTCACAGAATAAACATACCACTAATGAGTGGCCAAGGTTTTTTGCCAGATGATGCCATCTCTTTCCACAATAATCGCTTCTCTTCACTTATTGATCTGTGCTTTTATTCTCCAATGCTTCACCACCTTATTGAAATAAAACTAACTCCCTCAACTTTTTCCGATCACTCAGCTCAAATAGTCACAATTGACTGTGCCCAAATTCAAATATCACCCTTTCCACTTACAAGAACAATAAGAGTTTTACTCCCAGAAACAACCCCTGAATTTCTGTTCTCTGAGACCTACATAATGCTAAACAAAATCAAAGTAATGACTTTGAACCCAGTCCAGAAATATCTAGCATTTATGGGAATGTTGTCCTTTAACATCAACCATATAACAAAAAAACAACCTCCACCATCAAGACTTTTGTCTCTGGCAGATCAGTTATACCAGAGAATAATCATGATTAACCCATCACACTGCACCCAGCAATATATATTCAAGATTACACATGCATACAATAAAGCATGTGAAGAACACGAAAGCTATCTGAAGATAAAGAAAAGCAAGGTATGCCTAACCAGGCCACACACTTGGACAAGAGATTATATAAAATGGGCGCTACGGAACCAACCAGATGTAAAAGTCCCAATGGCACTATATACAAATAGTGGAACATATGCAGAACACAATATGATTATGCCAATTTTTAAATATTTTAAAGAGAAATTACAAGAAAGACAACCATATAAAATACCACATAATCTGTTTGGCCCACCAGAGACAAAAACCCCATTCACAAAAGATCTATTCACAACAAAACTAAATACTATTCGAAACGCTTGCCATCCAGGTAGTCCTGGAGTTCCATTGTTTGTATTAAAGCATCTAAGTAAATTCACAACAGAATATTTGTGTCAGTTAGCAAACCATCTAGCTCTACAAATTCAACCCATGGAGGGTGTCTATCCAATAGCCATAGTACCCGATAATAAAAAGAAAGCAATTATTCCACCTAGTACAGACCTCAGACCAATATCTATGGGACCTTTGCCGATCAAAATTATGGAGAAAATTATTAAAGATGAAATTGAACCGTATCTAATGCCACTTATCTCCAAAGCACAATATGCAAAGAAAAACTCTTCAACAACAGAAGCAGCTTTATTCTTCAAAGCAATTCTAGCAACAGTAAAACAGCGGAAAAAATACGGACCCGTTGTTGTGCAGCTTGACATAGAGGCTGCATTTGACTCAGTCAATATATACACACTTCTAAAAATGCTAAAAGACACAGAAATTCCTAGAACACATCTATATATAATTGCTAACCTGCTCCTGAACAGAGAGATCCATATAACTTTAAATGGAAGAAATTCACCATCTTTTACACCCACCAAATCTATATCCCAAGGATCCCATCTTAGTTCACTATTGTTTATATTTTACATCAATCCCCTTATTAAAAGCATACAAAATGCATTTACTGGGATCGAGATACCAGACACAACACAGCGCACTACATGCATCGCCTATATGGATGATGTTACCATATTCCTAACATCAAAAAAACAAATAACGCAAGTCCAAAAGATATTACAAGAATACTCACAAAAATATGAATTATCATTTAATCCAGCAAAAACCACAGCCTGGTCTCTATACACTGGTAAACCATGTACATCAATTTACAAATCAAAACCAAACTCTTTCCTTGGGTTCCCATTTCATATGGGAATTACAGGAATGAGATGTCATATCCAAAATAAACTTAAAGAAGAAACCACAAAAATTATAAACTCCTTGTCCAAGGCATATCTTTCACTATATTCCAAAGTACAGTTAATTAACCAGCTTATCACAACCAAAATAACTTACTATGTACCAGTTATTTCATTCTCAAAGGGGTTCATTTCAAAAATTAAAACCATATATAATAAACTACTTTGGGCCAGAAAAACAGTAGCAATTTCCACAAAAAAACTTAGCCAACCTCTAATAAAAAATGGACTTGGCTTGCACAACATCAATGTTTTTCATATACAGAAGTTAAGGAACTCAATAATCACAATACTTGCCAAATATCCCAAAATTAACCACTTGCTAGAAGTTACTCCAACAGATAGACCATCTCCAAAAGGTTCTTTTTTCACCAACATTATATACCAATGCAAAACCACAGACACGATTCCAGAACAGTATTTGCATAAGTATTCATACTGGGATATTTATGGTTTAATAAACAGAGAAGCAGATACTAATGTTATACAACCTATGCTAGGAATTAACAACAAGAGACTACTCAAGGAATATAAAAAATGGGCTCTAGAGCCCAAATACTTTGATTTTATCATGAAAATCAATCTCATTGCCTTGCCAACAACCCACTTTCTTTATCATAAAAGAATGTATATATCTATTGACCCCTTCTGTGGAGTCTGCCATCGAGCAGAAGAGACACTGGACCACTTTATTTATCAATGTGTAGCACTTAACCAAACATGACAGATGATGTGTAACACCTACAGAAAACCGGGTACAATCATTAATCACATAATAGCTGCTTTCAGGGAAGATCAATACCTAGCATTAGGGCAGCCACATTTGTTCTATATGCGTATTGGTGCACCCGATGTACTTTCTTAATTGGCAATAACACCAGATGACACCCAGCTACATTTAGCAACAAACTGCTACACATTCGAAATAGAGATAAAATAATAACCAACCCCCACTTATATGCAGCAACATGGTCATTGTTAAAACAACCATCAATGCTGTGAATGCTGCAAAGAAAAACTATCATACAACTAACATTCAAAGTGACATGCGGAAAAAACTAAACAAGCTCCTCAAACATTAGAACTCTGATTATTTTTGCTTTTTTAATTTTTATATTGTTATAGTCCATTAACCACAAAGTGTAACCATTAAATTCATTTATATGTGTTTACCCTAATATTATTCATTGTATGTTAAATTTCAAATTTTTTTAGATGTAAACTTATGTAAACCATTGAGATCAATAAAGCCTTTATTGGAACGTAATAATAATAATAATAATAATAATAATAATAATAATAATAATAAAGGCATATTATTATTATTATTATTATTATTATTATTATTATTATTATTATTATTATTATTATTATTATTATTATTATTATTATTATTATTATTATTATTATTATTATTATTACAGGATAAAAAAATAGATACCATAATTGCAAACATTAATTCAAGGTTAGCTACAACTTCAAACCCAACCATCTTAATTGGAGATTTTAATTTAAAATATCAGGAATTTACCCAACGTTGGCTTCACAGAATAAACATACCACTAATGAGTGGCCAAGGTTTTTGCCAGATGATGCCATCTCTTTCCACAATAATCGCTTCTCTTCACTTATTGATCTGTGCTTTTATTCTCCAATGCTTCACCACCTTATTGAAATAAAACTAACTCCCTCAACTTTTTCCGATCACTCAGCTCAAATAGTCACAATTGACTGTGCCCAAATTCAAATATCACCCTTTCCACTTACAAGAACAATAAGAGTTTTACTCCCAGAAACAACCCCTGAATTTCTGTTCTCTGAGACCTACATAATGCTAAACAAAATCAAAGATATGACTTTGAACCCAGTCCAGTAATATCTAGCATTTATGGGAATGTTGTCCTTTAACATCAACCATATAACAAAAAAACAACCTCCACCATCAAGACTTTTGTCTCTGGCAGATCAGTTACACCAGAGAATAATCATGATTAACCCATCACACTGCACCCAGCAGTATATATTCAAGCTTACACATGCATACAATAAAGCATGTGAAGAACTCAAAAGCTATCTGAAGATAAAGAAAAGCAAGGTATGCCTAACCAGGCCACACACTTGGACAAGAGATTATATAAGATGGGCGCTGGGGAACCAACCAGATGTAAAAGTGCCAATGGCACTATATACAAATAGTGGAACATATGCAGGACACAATATGATTATGCCAATTTTTGAATATTTTAAAGAGAAATTACAAGAAAGACAACCATATAAAATACCACATAATCTGTTTGGCCCACCAGAGACAAAAACCCCATTCACAAAAGATCTATTCACAACAAAACTAAATACTATTCGAAACGCTTGCCATCCAGGTAGTCCTGGAGTTCCATTGTTTGTATTAAAGCATCTAAGCAAATTCACAACAGAATATTTGTGTCAGTTAGCAAACCATCTAGCGCAACAAATTCAACCCATGGAGGGTGTCTATCCAATAGCCATAGTACCCTATAATAAAAAGAAAGCAATTATTCCACCTATTACAGACCTCAGACCAATATCTATGGGACCTTTGCCGATCAAAATTATGGAGAAAATTATTAAAGATGAAATTGAACCATATATAATGCCACTTATCTCTGAAGCACAATATGCAAAGAAAAACTCTTCAACAACAGAAGCAGCTTTATTCTTCAAAGCAATTCTAGCAACAGTAAAACAGCGGAAAAAATACGGACCCGTTGTTGTGCAGCTTGATATAGAAGCTGCATTTGACTCAGTCAATATATACACACTTCTAAAAATGCTAAAAAACACAGAAATTCCTAGAACACATCTATATATAATTGCTAACCTGCTTCTGAACAGAGAGATCCATATAACTTTAAATGGAAGAAACTCACCATCTTTCACACCCACCAAATCTATATCCCAAGGATCCCCTCTTAGTTCACTATTGTTTATATTTTACATCAATCCCCTTATTAAAAGCATACAAAATGCATTTACTGGGATCGAGATACCAGACACAACACAGTGCACTACATGCATTGCCTATATGGATTATGTTACCATATTCCTAACATCAAAAAAACAAATACCGCAAGTCCAAAAGATATTACAAGAATACTCACAAAAATATGAATTATCATTTAATCCAGCAAAAACCACAGCCTGGTCTCTATACACTGGTAAACCATGTACATCAATTTACAAATCAAAACCAAACTTTTTCCTTGGGTTTCCATTTCATATGGGAATTACAGGAATGAGATGTCATATCCAAAATAAACTTAAAGAAGAAGCCACAAAAATTATAAACTCCTTGTCCAAGGCATATCTTTCACTATATTCCAAAGTACAGTTAATTAACCAGCTTATCACAACCAAAATAACTTACTATGTACCGGTTATTTCATTCTCAAAGGGGTTCATTTCAAAAATTAAAACCATATATAATAAACTACTTTGGGCCAGAAAAACAGTAGCAATTTCCACAAAAAAACTTAGCCAACCTCTAATAAAAAATGGACTTGGCTTGCACAACATCAATGTTTTTCATATACAGAAGTTAAGGAACTCAATAATCACAATACTTGCCAAATACCCCAAAATTAACCACTTGCTAAAAGTTACTCCAACAGATAGACCACCTCCAAAAGGTTCCTTTTTCACCAACATTATATACCAATGCAAAACCACAGACAAGATTCCAGAACAGTATTTGCATAAGTATTCATACTGGGATATTTATGGTTTAATAAACAGAGAAGCAGATACTAATGTTATACAACCTATGCTAGAAATTAACAAGAAGAGACTACTCAAGGAATATAAAAAATGGGCTCTAGAGCCCAAATACTTTGATTTTATCATGAAAATCAATCTCATTGCCTTGCCAACAACCCACTTTCTTTATCATAAAAGAATGTATATATCTATTGACCCCTTCTGTGGACTCTGCCATCGAGCAGAAAAGACACTGGACCACTTTATTTATCAATGTGTAGCACTTAACCAAACATGACAGATGATGTGTAATACCTACAGAAAATCGGGTACAATCATTAATCACATAATAGCTGCTTTTTAGGGAAGATCAATACCTAGCATTAGGGCAGCCACATTTGTTCTATATGCATATTGGTGCACCTGATGTACTTTCTTAATTGGCAATAACACTAGACGACACCCAGCTACATTTAGCAACAAACTGCTACACATTCGAAATAGAGATAAAATAATAACCAACCCCCACTTATATGCAGCAACATGGTCATTGTTAAAACAACCATCAATGCTGTGAATGCTGCAAAGAAAAACTATCATACAACTAACATTCAAAGTGACATGCGGACAAAACTAAATAAGCTCCTCAAACGTTAGAACTCTGATTATTTTTGCTTTTTTTAATTTTTATATTGTTATAGTCCATTAACCACAAAGTGTAACCACTAAATTCATTTATATGTGTTTACCCTAATATTATTCATTGTATGTTAAATTTCAAATTTTTCTAGATGTAAACTTATGTAAACCATTGAGATCAATAAAGCCTTTATTGAAACATAATAATAATAATAATAATAATAATAATAATAATAATAATAATAATAATAATAATAATAATAATAATAATAATAATAATAATAATAATAATAATAATAATAATAATAATAATAATAATAATAATAATAATAATAATAATAATAATAATAATAATAATAATAATAATAATAATAATAATAATAATAATAATAATAATAATAATAATAATAATAATAATAATAATAATAATAATAATAATAATAATAATAATAATAATAATAATAATAATAATAATAATAATAATAATAATAATAATAATAATAATAATAATAATAATAATAATAATAATAATAATAATAATAATAATGTTGAAATACTTCAGCAAATTTTTTTTTCCCAATCCAACAAAACCCTGTTACTTTATTTATATATTTTTCCAATCTGTAACTAATTTCTTTCCTCTAAAAAAACATTTTCAACAAAATATTGTCTGCTTGATCATGTACTTCCAATTGTGCATTCTCATTGGTTAATTTTCCCCTTTTCTGTGATTTTCAATATTTAAGAATTTGCTTTGAGCTTAATTATTTTTTAAATAAAAAAAATTAGCTTTTTAAAATAGTCATTAGTAACAAAAAACTATACTTTTTGGGAATTGAATAAAATACAATTTAAATCATTTTCATTCTATTTTGTTTATACAGATTAAGTTTGAAATTAATTCTATGAACTTTTAATCATAAAATTTGGCAAATGACAGTTAAACATTTATTTTTGAAATTAACCTAAGATTTTACCAGAAACAATGATTAGTAAATAATTGTAAATATGCACAGACATAATTATTCATCTATATAATGCATATTTCCCTTTATTCAATTAGGTCTGAATTCCCTTATCATTTTAATTACTATTAACTGATTTTTTATTATAAAATATTAACTTTTAAAAATATATATCTTAACAAAATTTAACTTCTATACTAGTTTAAATTAATTAAATCCAAGTTCAAATCCTAGGGCAATTAAAATAGTTATTTTCACAATTTAATAAATGATGATGATGATGATGATTATTATTATTATTATTATTATTATTATTATTTTATTTTGTTGTATAAAATTTAAAATTATATATAATTGTCTATTCACAATTTTATTTTTAGGATAAGGTGTATCAATAAAAAGGGCACAATATATATGGTGTAATCTTATATTTTACCATAAGGAATTGGTAGATATAGCCATAAACTGTGAAAAAGTTTATTGACTGGCTTTTGTTGTTAAATAAATTAAATTAATCACTATTGTGAGTATTACAGCTAGTGAAATAATCAAAAGTGAAATTAAAATGTCTCATATAAATACTACTTAGTAGAGTAGGTATAAAAAATGATCCAAAATGTCTTCCTGATAGATTTTGTTAATTATCGCATACTAAAATATGTGCATCTCTGTTTTTCTTTAAAAAAAGCACACTTAATTTTCTTTACATATATAAAAACATCAATCACACCTACATAAAATTGAGATGATAGGAAAATACACAAGATACAAGATAGTAGACAAACTGCAACAAAATATAATAATTAAAAAATTAATCCAATAATTATATTATAAAAAGTAAACAGCCAATATTATTGTCAGTGAGAATAATAAAGTTTAACATTGCTTTAAAATATGTAAGCATGTGTGCATGAAATCTTTGTTAAAAATGTAGTCAATGTACAGTGTCATAAACATAAAACAAAGAAATTTGTTTTATTGAATGTTACTAGTCAATTAAAAGATTATTTATTAAATAAATTTATTAATTAAAATTTTGAGAACTTAAAATTTCATAAACCACAATTCTGATTGTTTAATATTCTAATGTTAAGAATTATTTATTTGTAAAATAAACAATTATATACTTTATTGGGAATGAGTATTGGAAAATAAGTTAAATATTAAAAATGTAATAGTTAATTTCTATTTTAATTCGATGTCTTGAAAATTGGTACATTTTAGACTCTCCAGACACTTAAACTTGCCTACTTCCAATGGTTATCTTAACAACAAAACAGATTTTTTTCTGTATAAACTAGAACAGTGAAAAATTTGGGGTAATATTGCATGATATCACAGATCACACAATCACAATTTATAAATATAACCCGTCAAAATTTTAAATAGTCTTTGCTAAATTACAGTGCACAAGGAATCCTGCCAGGTTTAAATCTAAAAATGGCCATTTTGTTAGCCCTCTTTAAACATGGAGAAGTAAAGAAACCTGCTAGACATTTTGCTTATTGGCAAAATACTTTTTTTTTATCTACCTAAATGGATAAATTATGACAACAATAGTAATTATCACAAAATATTATTAAAAAAACAACAAAATTTTAATCTTTTAAGTCATTAATGGAATATAAAGTTGCTTATGGGATATTATTGCATAATAATAATACTTCAGTAATCATTCATTTCTTTTTTAAAACTGGATTAACTTGTTGGGAATAATATTGGCTATATTTCTCTATGGACTTCTCTTAGAAGTTATAAATCTTGTATTAATTTTTAGATTAACTTATTGTAATCATGCATATAAAATTGTTTAAAATCACAATGAAAATTATTTAAACTGATTTGATCAATGGATTATTTATTCCTTGTTGGGTTTTATACTTTATTTTAAAAATGACCTAAACTATAGCTGGATAGATTCAAATCATTGTAACTAATAGATATTACAACTCCTGCATTTTGTCTGCATGAAAAATACCAGTAATTAGGATATCCTTTAAACATTTCTTACTAATAGAACATCTGCCTAAGAATAATGGATTTACAATAGTTAGCATTATATTTTCAAAATGATACTAAATCATTACAAATTATAGCTGAAATTTCTAAAGAGATTAATTGCCACAGTGATCCAAGCCATAACAGGAATAAAAATTGTGACTTAGTAAAAATCCATTGAGTGGATTGTTTCTTCATATACATCTAGTGTTAAGTGCATATTAGAATAAAAAAGGGGAAAATAATTTTATTGAACAATAAATAGAACCATGGATTATTAGTTAAAGATGATTATATAATGAGTTTAATTTTGGATTTTTAAAATTGTTTTATAATTATTATTATTTAGACAAAGGAAGTAAATCATGCTTTCTCATGCTATGACTGAAAAGCACTCTAAATGTTGAACAAAGAATCAAAAATGGAATGAATCCATCTATTCTTGGTAGCTGTGATGTTCATAAGCATATCTTTGTCAACATGGTTGGTAATTCAGAGTGAAATTAATTTATCAACCAGATGAAATATGGCATTTAAGAGTTATTAAACTCATAATTAATTATACAAGGCTGGAGATAGAATTGTCAACTATGTTGACAAAGATATGCTTATAAATATCAGATCTAGCAAGAGTATGTGGATTTATTCTATTCTTGATTCTTTGTTCAACCTCTGGAGTGCTTTCAAATCATAGCCAGGGTAATAGTGATTTACTCCCTTTATTTACATAAACATTGAGCTATGTTTAATTTAAAGTTTAATTATTATTATTATCATCATCATCATCATCATCATCATCATTATTATTATTATTATTATTATTATTATTATTATTATTATTATTATTATAATTATTATATTCAAATATCAGTCTTTCAAGCTAATTGTGCATACACTTTTGCGAGTGTTAATAATAATAAATGAATACTTTCTCTCTAATACAAGATATAGTATTTATGAAGGAATAAAATGAATCCACTTATTCCTACGACTCAAATGCTTATATATGAGCAAATCTAAACTACTGGCAAGCTTGAGGATGGAACAGTTACTTTAAATTACTATATACGATGTCACTTGCAAAAGCGTATGCACAATTAGCTTGAAAGGCTGATATTTGAATGTAATACAATTGTAATCATATCCTATATAAAATAAATGCTTATTATTATTATTATTATTATTATTATGACCTCAATAAAGTATTCAAGATAATGCTTATAGGACAAAGATACAGATAATTATCTTAAATTAGTAGTATATTTGGGTATAAGTGTAATGTTTGTTTTAATATTTGTATTTGGAGATGTTTATGAAGGTTAAGATAATGTACAATCTACCATTAACCCATTCCCTTTTTAATTACAATGAATATTTCTCTACTTGTGCTTTCAACATTTGGGCCTTTGTATAATAATGCATGCCCAATTTTTAAATTAATTGTCTTTTCATATTTTCTTCTAACTTCACAAAGTTTTATAATATCCCATTTTATACTCGAGAATTCTTTCAATTCATTCCAATTTTCTTTTATTTAAAAATAGTTTGCAGTTGTAAATACCTAAATAAAAGATCATCATCAAATAAAATCTTAGATTTACAATCAGGTAATTTTTAAGACTTAATCTTTGGCCAACTAGTGCTGTTTAGACTGGCTACTTTACAACAACTTGGAAATGAGGGCCATAATTTAGTTTTATCTGCATTGATTGTAAATGTCTTTTAAAAATGTTCACTCACACAACCCTTTCTTGAGCCTAAATACAAAGGTAAAAAGTCAATAAATTCACTAGGCTGGCTTATGTGTGTTGGTGAGTAATCTATCCATGTTCATATATTATATAAATAATCATATATTAATAACAGCTACAATGACAATATTTATGAAGTGGACACATACACATATATATGAATAAATAAATAGTAAGTTTTATGAAATAGTTTTTGAATTAAAAAACTATTACTTGAAAAACTAAGTCTATATTTAGGCCACTTGTAAAATATTAAATTCAACAGAAATATTTAAAATATGGTACTCACATGTATAAATACATATATTAATTATGCTTGAAAACTAATTATAGTGTATTCAAGTAGCTTTCTATGGATTTTTGCACAAGAAAATAATATTTTCAAAAGTAAATTTTTTATAACTTACTTATATGTATATTACATGTTATTAGTAGTGTAGTAAAATATTATTCTGTGACAATTTTATTGTCTTAGACCAGGGATGAAAACCTTTTTCTGTCAAGGGTTATTTTGGATATTTATAATATTATTCATGGTTAAAAATTTAATTAATTTAACTCTAATCATTAAAATTAGTCAATCTATTTAAATGACTAATTTCAATTTTTCCTTTTTAAATGAAAGCCATAATTTTTTGTGAACTAAAAATAGAATAACATCATTATTATTTATGACTGTTCCTCATTTAATGATAATTTTTCAAATTTACCTTGTATCTGTTTTCATGACATTGATATTCTTAATTTTTTTTTTAATATTTTGGACAGGTTAATTTTACAAGAGTGAGAATGTAGTGTTTTATAAACTCCCCTTCAAAAATGGATTTGAATTTTCTGCTTTTTTTTTGAAACTACTTACTTCCTCAGAATTTTCTGACTTATTTATATTTTTTATAAAACTTGTCAGCTACTTGATGAGGCTTCTTTTCAAGTTTGTTATTTTAATATTTCTTTCTTTCCCAATAATTTTATTGCAATCAAACTGTTTGGATAAATAGTGCTTCTTAATAACAGATTCTTTATTAAATAAAATGTTTTCCAGAAATATCAGGCAAATATACTACTTTGTTCTATACAAAATATACTTTGATTCATTTCTTATAAAATGCATGAATTTCTGTCTCAATTATTTTTTCTTACTCAGTGTAGCCATTCAAATAAAAAAAAATAAATGCAAAATAGTAATAATTCAATTTTAATTTTTGTAATTATGCATTTATCTGTGGATATCATTATAAAAGTAAAAAAAATGTTCTCTGCATCATAGATAAGATCTATAATCAGATTGACCACACAATATAAATAATATGTTGAAATATTGCATTTCTAATAGAATGAAGTAAAATTATTACAAAGGTTGGAGAGAGTAAAAGATCTAGTTGAGAAAATAAATATTTTATTTTACTTAAATCTTAATTCAATATTTGCACCATCTGTGTATTTAAATAATTATATACAGGTCCATTTTAAATACATTTTTGAAAGTGTCTGATAGCAGGATTGAGAGTTTTCAAGGGATGGAGTTGGCCTATGAGCTGAAGGTTCCTCACCTTTGTCTTAGACAATGATTTGTGATTTTGATCATTTTTTGTGCTACTTGCAATAAATGTATAAACAAAATCTTACATATAGTTACTTTGTAAAGAAATACTTTTTAAAAAGTATGTTGTCTTAATTTTGTTGAGTTTAACTAAAAATATTCAATTGAACAAAATAACATTTATTTAAAAGTCTTTGGAAATCAAATCTGCAACTTTTTTGTTTATCTGTTATTACAAGAAAGTGTTACAAATTATAACTGAATGTTACTTAACAGCTTTTTAAAATTCTAGATTTGTATTACTTAGTGAGTTTTGAAATATAATTGCTATTTATCTATATTTTCTTTTGGGTAATCATCAATATTGTATTAAAACATATTTAAATCTTATCGTTTTATATTTCTCTGACACTTATGTTTTGACTTTTTGTAAATTTTATATTTTAAAAAATATTTTTCACAACTCTATTAAAAGTAATTCTTTGTTCTGTTTAGCCACAGTATTAAAATAATGGACTGATCCTGAATTGAAACTTACTATACCACTTTTTGTTTTTAAGTGTCTTATAAATTATTGAGAAACTAATTATTTGGTTATTTTAAAGTTCTAAATAATATTTAATTATCTTTTCTTTAATTATGGTAATTATTATTTTGAAGTTCAATAATCATATTGTCTCTCTATAATTTTTCACCTCTTTAGTTCCAAATTAAACGTATGATTTTATTTAAACCTTTTAAAAGATTGATTTACTTGACAATTTTGTTCAAACAAAAGTACCACCGTCCAATTGTATGTCTAGTTTAATGCTATAGTAGTTTTTTTTTATTTTTTAAAATTATATAAAAAGGCATAAATGAAAGTTTAATAAATCAAAATAAACACTGGCAATCACTTTTTTATTTTGAAATACCTTTTTATGCAAAAAAAATACATTTATATTTGATTTAATTTTTGATTAATATAATGAAAGATATTTGCAAATTTGTTTTTAGATTTTTTTTTTTTTTATGTGTCAAAGCATCGGCCGGGAACGAACCCGCAAACCCGGAATAACTGCTTGTAAGGCAGCTGTGCTGACCACTCGACCACCAATTCTTGACTAGAATTTTGTGATTATTATTGTTCAAATTTACAGATGCAATTGTGAAGTTTTATATAGTTTAATGAATAGGAATGGTAGACTCGAGAATTAAGGTTTTTTAAAATTTCTCACGACCTTCTGATTAACTAAGGATTTGACTATTTTATATTATAAAATTATAAAAATAAAAATTGATCATGATGAATAATAATATGTTTTTTTTGTTTTACTAATCTGTTTGGCTGAGAAAAAAGAAAAAGAGAATCTATTCATATTATCTACGAATTTTTTTTAAAACAATAATGTCTTAGAAAAACAAAAAAAACTCTCAAAAAACATTGGATCTTATTAATAACAATGTACAATAGTATGATATAAAAAAGTATTTCAAATTTAAAAAAAAGAACAATAGTTTTTTCTTTCATTTTTATAATTTGAAGTAATTTATTATATTATATACAATAATTGATGAAAAAATATAATGGTTTTAAGTTATTCTATGATGTCCTGATTATGTTTTTATTTGTGGCAAAGCTCAATAGGTAATTTACATTTTAAGCAGTTTAAATAAAATCTAAATGCTTATTTCGATAAAAAAAAGTAGATCAAAATGACATCATTTGATCTTTAAACTTATTACAATAATAAGAAAACAATATTACTTGAATATTAATTGTTAATGAAAGTGATTACTACAAGAGACTATGAATAAGAATTATGTAAAAATAAAGTTTAAATAAAACAATAATATTAAAATGATTATCACATTACTAGATTTAAAAGACAATCTGATGAAATAAAATAACATATTTAATTTTTTTTATTTTTATAAATAGTGAAGACTAAATTAAATAAGTACATAATAGTAATTCAATTTTAAGTTACTATTATGTAGGCTTTCCACCTGATAAAGAGATTGGCAAACAACAGCAAAGTTGAGAAATATTCTAAACTTAAAAGAAACATTTAAAATTCAAGTTCTGGGCACATGCTTTAGGGAAGTTGATATTGACTCTGCAAAAAATAGAAAAGTAACAATAATATGATTTAGAATCGCAGAATGCCAGTCTTTTTCAAGGCTCAGCAATTATGTATTTAGATACAGAATAGCGAATTGAAAATATCAACACTGTGAAAAAAAATGAATACCAGAAATAATAAAAATTAAAAAGGCAATTTTTATTAACCCTAGTAAAAATATCATGTTAATAAAATTAGTTTTCATAAAAATCTATATCACCTAAGTAAGTAATCACAAATTTACAACTTCTATGTGTGTAATAAGCACATTGCAATTTAAATATTTTTTTATACTGAAGATTTAAATAATAAGCTTTTAATTTTAAAATAGTATTTAAAATATACATTTTAAATAAAAGTAAAACACACTTCTAGATGCAATGAGTACCTAGATGGTATTTATGCAAATATTTGATGATGAATGCTAGAAATAGAGTATGATATTATTATATTATCCAAAGTTTAAATATAGCTTAAGCATTTCTGAAATAAGATTTATATATTTCAGGAGAAAAACGGTGTCTCATTTTTAATGGCCTGTACTATTAATACAATGTAAATAATAAACATGCATAGCTTAATACAACAACAACAACAACAATACTACTACTACTACTACTACTACTACTACTACTACTACTACTACTACTACTACTACTACTAATAATAATAATAATAATAATAATAATAATAATAATAATAATAAACAACTATTGTAAATGAGTATGGCCATTCCAAATCAAAAGAAAAGAAAAGAAAAGAAAGATGAGCGATAAAAAGAGAGAGATAGGGAGTGGGAAGAAATGAGGTTTGCAATAACTATATAAACCAATCTGTAAAACACAAATATGTCCACATATAAAATATGATGATCCATTTTCTTATATAACCCATTTTACAATGCAGTCTTTTAATTTCTCGAATGCATTCTATTTTCTGCCTTATCTACCTAATGAAAATAATTGACATTGTACCTTTAAAAAATGTCTTTGGAGATAATCCTCATAATGTAGATGAAGTCTATCTTTACCACAAAAACCATACTTTAGTTCATCATAAAATTCCTTTAGGAAGTCTTCCATTGTTTATTTATTTTATATGTCCAATTCAATGAAGTTGTAATTTGAAAATAGTTTTTACTGAGTAATATCACATTCGGCAAGCTAAAGAACTTATTGATTGGTATTATGATCTTGCGATTGTATTTTTAAATTTTTACAGAGCATTCTTATATAAAACTTTTTAATGCCTTTATATTATGTCAATAGAGTGTCCAAGTTTTATTTCCATACAATAAGGTAAACAACAGTCCTATACATGGCTAAATTAAAGTAGTTATTTTAATTTATTAAAAGCAGCATATTTGAGACTGTGTTATACTTCAACACCTAAGCCAATTATAAAGATATTTACATTGATTTACATTCTGAAATTAAGAACCATTTAATCTGAAAAATGCTGAGAATTTTTTTCTTCAGTTTGGTGAGCTTTCCGAACATTAATTAATGATCCAAAGTCACTGAATGTTGCATTTAAAATATTGAAAACATTCTGTATGTTATCTTTTAAAGTGGTAAAATAGTGTTATCATTAGAAAATCTGAAATCCCCAAGAATAAAAATTCTTGGTTTTTACTCATTTCAAATTCTACTAATCAAACTTGTATCACAACTTGATTTCTACTACCTATAAATAATTTCTAAAAAAGTTATAAAACTTAGAAATAATATTGAAAGCAAATGTAAATTCCTGTACCAGTTTTCATTTCAAATGCCTCAGATTTTCCACCTTTGATAGTAACACTTATAGTCATTTCCTCATGCAGAAGCTACATATTATAAATAAAGTTTGGTGGGGAATCAATTAATTTCAGAAGTACTATATATCTGTTTTATTACATCAATAAAATACTTTAAACAAATTAATAAAAGCAATACATAAATTGCTTTGTTGTTCTGGATATTTTTTTGCAGTTATCTGGCAACAAATATCATATTTGTCATGCTTCTTGATTTTCTAAAATCTCATTAAGTTTCTGGTAAAAATTCATCTATAACTAGAAGCAATCTATTCAAAAAATTTTGAAACTACCTTTGCTTTAATGAATAATAATGATACTTCATGATAATTACTGTAATATTGTTTATTTTCTTTGTTTTTAAAAATTGAAACAATAAAAATGTCTTTAAGTAGGGATGGTATGACTTTATGGGTTTATATGTTCATAAAAGATTTCCAATATTTTGAAGCTAACATACTACCATATTTTAAAATTTCTTCAGTCTTCAGTCATTCCATTTTTAAAATTATTAAAAGATGTTTTGACTTTATTAAGCTGAATATCTTTATCCAAATCTAAATGAGTAGGCAAAATAAATATATAATTAAAAGTCATTTAAATTCTTGCATTATTTTTTAATGGTTGATCAAAATACTCCTTCCACCTGTCCAAAATAACATTGTCGAGTCTATTGCTGGATTTAATAGAAATGTAATACTGTTTCTCAAGTCCATTTATTGGTTTTAAGGCATTAAAAAACTCTAGAATGGCCATGGTCAGCAAATTTTTTTTTTGCAGTTTTAATCCATTAATCTTTTAAAGCCTTTTCGTCAGACAATGAACTTATATCTTATTATAAACTTTCATATTAAATTATTATTCTATCAAGAATAAAATGTCACATTTTAAAAAAAAAAAGAATTACTAAGAATGAGATTATTGTCAGAAAAGCAATCATAATTCTTCTTTTCAGTGAATCTAAGAATAGATTTATTTGTATCCATAGCTTATTTCTTAAAATAATACAATGTGACAGTAATATGATAGTCCTGAATATCAAAATTAGCAATATGATTGAAATAAAATCTATTTTTAATCCATTTTGCCATTAATGTTACAATTAAATTTCTTTCTTCTACAAAGATCTAATATAACTACTATTATTTAGCTATCTTAAGATATTCTAAGCATCTCGTTGCTTTAATCAGATAAAAAAATAATTCTTATAAATTTAAAACATTCTTTGAAAATCTATGCCACTTACGATCTACCTTTGAATAAAAAATGTAATATTAAAATAAAATAATAAATTTAATAATATGGTCAGTTAAAATAATTCAAGGTATTTCAGGATAACATGATCTCATAAATGCTTTGACTCTTTAGATTTCTTCAATGTTGAATGCAATTCTAGTTATTAAAATAAATAAGACATATTTTCCCTAAAGTAATGGCATCATAATTATTATAAAAATAATAATAATATTAACTTAAATAAAATATAACATGATCTCTTAATTTTAAAATAAGATAAAGAATAATCTAAGATTTCACTTAGATATTAAGAATGGGTAAGAAATTTTGTAACCATCCTAAGCATCTTAGAACAAATCTTCTTAAACATCTTCTAAATATGGTCTAGGTTTTTGTAAAATTAAATCTTATCATAAAATAATAAATATGATCTTCAAATGTGAAAATGATTTAAAAATAAATATGTTTAAAGATTTAAAATAAGCAAATGGAATTAGTTAAAGTGATCCAAATAACAAATCCAACTGTAATTCTTCATTAAGCAAATTACATCTTTCTTAGATGTAATACTAATGCTTAAATAATTCAATAAAGATTCTCATTAATTTTAATGTCATGTACATTTTAACAAATACATTTAAAATAATTATATAGTATTTTATAAGCATTTAGTTTTTTTATCAATATGTGGAATGATTATGTTTGATAAGTGGAATGATGTGAAAAAACAACTAAACAAATTTCTTAAATAATAACAAATATTTATTTACAGAAAAACAAAACAAAATTACAAATAATCCATATTTGAGCCCACATAGCCAAAAATTTTGCAATGTCACTCCTTCAAAAATATATAACAGAAGGATTAAAAATAAAGAAATGCATTATATTTATTAAAATAAATTCCATTGGATTAGGCAAAAATAATCCATTACATTAAAGTAGCCTTATGTTGTTTAATTAGTCAAAAGTTCTTCTTTATCAGTTCACTCACACAATGATAATAACCTTCATATAAGCAGTGTACCTTTTATGAATATTTAGCATACTCAATAAGAATATTAGATTATCAATCTAGTGATAAAGAAATTATAGGCAGATGTATATTGTCTATTTATGCCTAAAATAATCTGTACAATTTTAAAATGTAATTATTTATCATATTTAGTTCTGATAATAATTAGAAAAGCTCAAATATATGACTTATCCATTTGCAATGTATTATTCACATTTAAGCCAACCAAGCATGCTATAGAGATAAAATAGAATTCCTCAATACCTTGACAAAACCACTAAAAATACCAGATAAAGCCATGGTAAAATCTTATATATGCTTTATTAAACATACTATAATTACAAACATCTTCAATAATAATAAAATAAAGCAAAGTGAAAGTATGATGGCATAGTTCATAACACACACCTACCTTTGAAGGCTAATAAAGGGTCTAAGACTTTGTCACTAGTCAGGAAAATAATAAAAATGCACATCAAGAACAAAATACTAAATAGAAATTGCCTTATAATTAGAAATATCTTAAGCTACAATCTTTAAAAATATATGCTATGAGAATATAAATGCTAACAAGACAACAAAAAATAAGAGCTAGACAGTGGTGCTACCATTCTTTTTGAAGAAATGATATCAAAATAATGATAAAGATTAACACCCCCCATCATTATAGCATATAAAAGAAGTCCTAAAATAAAGAGAGAATAAATGTGATATCTCTAACAAAAATACAACAGCTAACAAATGTAAAATATGATAAATATCACCAATTAATGCCAAATATAGCTCTATTAACATTAGGCAAGAAATAATTATAAAATTAATTATAGAGATAAACATCTCCTTATTCAACTTACAGCATAACAATGTATGTTCATAAATAAATTACTCATGTTTTAAAAGGGAGACACTATTTTAAAAATATGCTAATATAATAAAGTACTATTCAGAGAACTTTAATCCATAACATTTTAAAATATAGCATATAACATGAAAATAATAAGCATATAAATAAAACATAAAAAAATCATAATACAAATAAAATCAACCTTTTTATCATCAAATAAATAAATTAAATAATTCCTTCTTGAATTATCCTTCATTAAACTTGGATATGAAGAAGAATGTTGGCAATAACATCTTGTCGAAAGAAAACATGTCTATTATATAAAACAATATAACTAAGATATTAAAATTTATAGCATAACTATGCAATGCTGAACACACTTCTTTTGGATATCCATAGAAAATTTTAAATAATTTTGTTGATAAGTGTATAAATACATTCATGGATTTAAATTATAAAAAATGTTCATAATACTGTAGCGAATAAATCTCAAGTCCTAGAACTCGGGTTTTTAAATTAATCCTTCGTACAAATTATTTAAATTTGTATTAGTAATGTAAATATTGTATAATAAAGTATAAAAAAGTTCTTCTAGTAAATGACCTTTAACAAATATTATTAAATATTTGTAGCTTATTAAATATTTTCAGGAGAAAATATTTAATTCAAATATCATATCTGCGACCTCAGTGCTCTCCATAAATAACACATGAAGGGAAGAAATAATCTGCACAATTGAAACATTTTTCAAGCATTATAAATGTTTAAATGCAGAAGAAATGTTTAATTTCATTTAATTATAATGTCATTTTGCAAGTTGATTTTATATTTCCAATTTTTATCAAGTTAAACATTTTAAATTTCACATAATATTAATTAAATAATTGGTTGTAAGTTGATTTTTATTATTACTCCACACGGAGAAAATGATTTTTTTTCTCTTTTAGGGGGAGAAAATGAAAATAGTAATAATAAGTAAAGTTTTCTTGTGCTGTTTACAAGAATAATAATATAATGTCTTTTGGTGAAATATAGCACATGTAAATTATTTTATTGATGCACACAATTAATATTAATTTAACATTTACTTTTGTAGATTTAAATCATTATTAAATGTCTGAAAAAATATTTGATATATAAATATACAGTTTTTATATTGAATTTTAAAAGTCCATTTACTCAGGTAAATTATTCTACACGAATAAAGCGTGATAAACAGAGCACAAAAACATTAATTATAAACAACAATTAGCCAAGCACTTTCGGTACTGTATACCAGAATCATGGCGACATCCTGGAACTGAACGATTAATATTCCAGTGCATGCTCAGTGGAACACTAGTGTTATGCTGATTAATAACGTTTTTAGACTTTGCAATAAACCAAGCCTCTTTCAACTTCCTTTTCTGCTCATTTGACTCATTGCACCCAGTAGTAATATTTTGAGGATAAAACCGAAAGCACTTGGCTAATTGTTGTTTATAATTAATGTTTTTCTGACAGAGTTTTTATATTATTTATTTACTCAGGTAAATAAATTTAAGACAATTTGATGTAAATTACTATTTTAAAGACAATACCAAAAAATTATTAATATTTTCTGTAATGTTCTTGCCAATAAATTACATATAAATATCACAGTATAAGGGATTTGAATTCAGATTTTCAAACACCCTTCAACTATCCACACTATCTCACACAACTGATACACATGAATACACACATGTAGAAAAGAATACGTATTTCGTGCTAAAAAAGAATGCCTGGTTTTTAAATATTTGCACATCAAACTTGTATCCTGCCCATCCCTCTTCTATGTATTTAAATGAATATGGTCCTATGCATGAACGGTCAGAGTGACTTGAGGTCAGCATGGGCATAATAATAATAATAAGAATAATAACAACAACAACAACAACAATAATGTAAACTAATCTTAACTGGTTTGACAAATAACTATTTGCTAATTAACAACTATCTAGCTCAGAATAATAATAATAATAATAATAATAATAATAAAATAATAAAATAATAATAATAATAATAATAATAATAATAATAATAATAATAATAATAATAATAATAATAATAATAATAATAATAATAATAATAATAATAATAATAATAATAATAATAATAATAATAATAATAATAATAATAATAATAATAATAATAATAATAATAATAATAATAATAATAATAATAATAATAATAATAATAATAATAATAATAATAATAAAAAATATGGTTTTAATTTCTCCTTATATGTAAAAACAAAAAATACTTAATTGTAATTATTAATTAGAGAAAATATAACTTACTATTAAAAATTTTTCAGCTGAACGTTTTCGAGGAACCATGCCTCATACTCATAGCCTTCATGAAAAGTGTAATAAATATATGCAAATGTAAATATTCAAATAAGCTACTGTTACGTAGCCCATTTTTTCGAGATCTCGCAGCATGTGTCCTTTCTGATAATAATAATAATAACAAATTTTTTCATGAGATTGTGTTCCCATTCTGAGAGGTACAATATGCTTTAAAGTCAATTAGCAACAATATACTTATTTGACTGCATAGAAATATAATTGAACTCCGACCCTTAAAGAATTACAATCATATCTCTATGACTAACAATAATAATCCTACTTTAATAAAGCTAATATAATATTTAAATCAGATACCTAATAATGATACTATACTTGATTATAATAATAAAATAATATCCCTAACTTTGAACTCTAAGCAGATCTTTATCTAAACTATTATAATTTAATTTTCATATATCTCAGGATTGTCATGTTGCAGAAAAAACAAAGCAGAGGATATTTGATAACAAAATGTATCTTTTATTGAATACAATAATCCAAATATATTTAGAAAAGCTAAGACAATAATCTATTACAGTTAAACTATTAGGAATTTTAAACTTCTCTCTTGATATTATAATATATAAAATTAAAAGTGTGTAAAGCATTTGAAAGAGAAGCTATAGAGAGTGCAAAAAATATTAAATGCTAAGCACTTTCGAGGTCATTTGCATTATCACTATGAATATGAGGCACACTTTTAATTTTATATACTATTACAGTTAATAATTTATAGTGACTCTGTTCTGCAACATGGCAACAAAACTCTAATATTAAGTACTTTTAGGGTTTGAGATAAATCAAAAAACATTTATATTATAATTTTAATACATTAAAGATCAACCTTTTTAAGCTATTGTGCATGCACTTTTTACAAGTGTTAATAATAAATGAATGAATATTTTTACTCCCAACATGAGATATAGTATTTAAAAAAGAATAAAATGAATCCACTTATTCTTTCCAGCCCAACTGCTTATATATGGGCAAATCTTAAGTACTGTAAGTGAAAGCATGAGGATAGACCATTTACTTTAAATTACTGATTACGATGTCTGAATGAATGACGTTGACGAAATTATTTAGAATTTACTAAATGTCACTCTCAAGTGAAACTTAAACATATGTAAATAAGCATTTATTTTTATAGTGCTTACTCCCAACACGAGATATAGTATTTAAGAAAGAATAAAATGAATCCACATATTCTTTTCAACCCAAATGCTTATATATTATTAACACTCATAAAAAGTGCATGCACAATAGCTTGAAAAGGCTGATTTTTAATGTATTACAATTTATAAAGCAGAGTGCTATAGAAATAAATGCTTATTTACATATGTTTAAGTTTCACTTGAGAGTGATGTTTAGTAAATTCTAGATAATTTCGTCGATGTCATTCATTCAGACATTGTAATTAGTAATTTAAAGTGAGTGGTCTATCCTCATGCTTTCACTTCCAGTACTTAAGATTTGCCCATATATAAGCATTTGGGTTGGAAAAAATAAGTGAATTTATTTTATTCTTTCTTAAATACTACATCTCATGTTGGGAGTGAAAGTATTCATTCATTTATTATTAACACTCGTAAATAGCGCATGCACAATAGCTTGAAAAGGCTGATCTTTAATGTATTACAATTTATAAAGCAGAGCGCTATAAAAATAAATGCTTATTATAATTTTAAAAATAAGACTAGGATTATTAAAATAATAATAATAATATTGAAAATCATTTCTCATGATGAACATTAATAATAATAATAATAATAATAATAATAATAATAATAATAATAATAATAATAATAATAATAATAATAATAATAATAATAATAATAATAATAATAATAATAATAATAATAATAATAATAATAATACTACTACTACTACTACTAATAATAATAATAATAATAATCATCTTCATTGTGCTAGGTATAATATTATAACTCTTCTTCTTCTATAAATGCTTAAATAAAATTCTAATCTTCATCAATAAAGTATTTTAGATAGGAATACCCAAATATAGCTCTTCTTATACATCTTAAAATAATGATAAGTTCTGTATTTAAATGTAAAAATAAACCAAAGAAAATTTTTAAATTATGAAATAAATGTATGTTATTCTTCAATACTCTTATGCATGTTTAATCAAATTTTAATTTTCTCAATAATGTTCGGAATTTGTAATAATTCATGAATTACTTATGATAGCTCTTAATAAAGATAATCATCTTTATGAATATAATAAACATCACATAATTGTTGGAAGTGTGCAATAAAATGAATACTTATTCTAATCAGCATTCTTTTATAAACGACGAATGGGGAAATGGAGAAAATAAATAATACTAAACGATATAATTGTTAAATTCAACAAGATTAATTTATTTACAAAAACATTTTAAAATTACACAAGTTTACATTTATTTTATTTAAAGATACATAAAGTAAAAACAAATTTTATTTACACAACTGTCTTCAACTTTGAATACAAGTTTAAAATAAAAATAATTATTTTCCCTGACAAACAAAAATATTTATTTTGAATTGCATTTATTTACTCGGATATAATTATTCCACATTTGTCATTACATTAAAACAATTCTGGGATAATAGTATATATTTTTAAAAGTGCGTAAGATTTGAATTATCTCTGAAACAATTTTTTACCTATTGTATTACAATTACCCTTTTATTTTCACAAAGCAAGATAAATAATGCAAAATATTCATACATATTTAAAAACAAAAAAAAAAATTTGTTACTAAATTTGGCTAACCCAAAATATAATTATGCTATTTTAATAAATTGCTAATTACATAGCAATAATTAAACTTTCTTTTAAAATATGAATTTAAATAACTATTTAGATGACAGTTTAAGTCATTTCTCATATACCAGTTTGAAGCTAGAATAGGAATTACTCTGATATTAAGTTTATTTCCAAATAACGTTTACAAAACATCTTTTCCAGAATTAATTGCGTTTTTAATTTTCTGTTTCATTGCCCCTTGGACGAATTAAGTGTCATGACACCTTACTTAAAATATTTAAATATCTTTAAATTGAATTTTGCTCATGTGTAATGCCATAAAACAGGGGTGGGCAATTGTTTTGGCTCGAGGGCCACATAGGTTAGTGGAGGGCCACATCGGGGGCCACTTTGTGGAAGCGAAGGCTAACGGAGGGCAGCATCTTTTTTTCATGACACAATAAACACACTGCTTTATTCCCTGTATTACCAAAGAAATATTTGTTTGTCCATTCTTCATTAAACACATGACATTCATTACCAATTTTACATTTTTTTGGAGATATTCATGGTTTCACAAAAGTTGGAAATATATATATTTGCTAATGCAAAGACAAAATTGAAATTAATTAGATCAACTGGAAAAGCACTGCACATCGTATCTACACTGTGCATGTATATTGATGTGGCCATTCTAGTGGAAAATATGAGATGAATATTCGGTCATGCAACAGGAAGGAAATCTCAGTCCAAGGTGGATTTTTCTGATTGTCTTGGAGGGCCGCATAAAAACTCTTAGTGGGCCACATGTGGCCCTCAGGCTGCTATTTGCCCACCCCTGCCATAGAACTTTCTGAGTACACATAATCTTACTTTCATATACCTAATACTATAACTATGAAACATATAAAAACTAATGTAAATGGAACAACATTTTAAGATATTTAATTATACACTATTGTTATACAAGATGTGATGTCAGTTAACAGGTTTTTTACAGAAAACATTTCAAGATAATCTGGATATAACAAATTTCATGGGAATTATATCAATGGCATACTGGAAAAACCAATGTTTACTCTAGATTTACATTATATACTACAGGACTAAATATAAAGGCTGAAACCCATGTGAACACAAACAGTTACCTTATGACAAAAATTCTCAAGTGTTAAAACTTTAAACACATCTCTGCAATAGACTAAATATATGATATTTCAAATTATTTTATAATAATAGAAAAATGTTTATTAGAACTAAAATATAAAATCTCATCACAAAATTAAATAAATGCTTAATAGCAGGATGAAATATTCTCTTATGTATCTGAAATACTCTAATACATTTCAAATAATATGAGCATACACAAAGCAAAGAAAGTTAACACATACAATAAGTGTTTTTAGCAAAGAATTCATTATACAAAATATATATATCCAAGACAAACATTTTTATTCAGAAGCATCATACATTCCTTATAACTTTTAAAAAGGCAAATTGGTAAGATATGAGAATTAATTTTTTTATCATACAATAAAAAAAAATACCTTAAGTTGTTTACCTTTAGATTTGAAATGGAACCTATTAAATAAATTTGCCTAGCATATGCTAAAAAATATAAGTAATACATTTACCAATAAGATGTTATTGTCCTCAATATCACCTTTTTCCAGCAAAGTTCAATTTGAATAAAATCCATTCCTTTTTATCACGTGGTCAATGTATATTTTCAATAATAAATAATTGTACTATATACCCCCTCACCACCACCACATAAAAAAATACCCAGTAATATTCAAACACTAATTATAAAATCTTACATGTAAAAGTCTTTTTTATACCATCAACAATAATAAACTGAAATTTAAAAAGTTAATTGTTTTACTCATATTTTCCTGGGATAAGTGTTCAAACATACGTTCAATGAAACCCTTTAATAAAAGTTTTATAAACTAAAACATTTTTCTTTACTTTCTGTTCTCCCTTCTGCTTGATGGAAATGAAGTTAATCTAGAAAATTTACAATAATAATAATAATAATAATAATAATAATAATAATAATAATAATAATAATAATAATAATAATAATAATAATAATAATAATAATAATAATAATAATAATAATAATAATAATAATAATAATAATAATAATAATAATAATAATAATAATAATAATAATAATAATAATAATAATAATAATAATAATAATAATAATAATAATAATAATAATAATAATAATAATAATAATAATAATAATAATAATAATAATAATAATAATAATAATAATAATAATAATAATAATAATAATAATAATAATAATAATAATAATAATAATAATAATAATTCAATTCAATTCAATTCAATTCAATATCCATTTATTATGTGCATTTCAACATTTACACTTTAACAGAAATACACAATAAAAAAAAAAAATAATAATAACAATGATAATAATTAAAATTTAAAAAAAAAACAATTATAATCAAATACAAGCTAAATACATAAAATTATATATACATATATGTTCATAACTATACATTTAGTTGTTTTTTAACATTCATCACAAATTGATCGCAAAAAATATCAATATTATTAAAAGTTAGATTATATACCATTTGCAATCTATTAATAACTGATTTACCAAAGAAAGTATTTTTACATATACTAATCTTGAAAGTTTGCATTTCTCTTAATAAGCGACAAGGTACTTTCAATTCTATTTTTGATATACAGTTACTGACATCAATTTTCCCATCAATCAACTTTTTCAGTAATATCATATCCTTCAACATTCTCCTTTCTTTCAATACTGTTTTGACATTTTGACATTCACCCATTATTAATTTATTAAATCTTTTTTCAATATTATATATTTTAGACTGAATATTAATCAGATTGAAGTTCCATATACAAGAATTATATTCTAAAACAGTAACAACAAGAGAAAAAAGTAACCTATATTTTATGGAAATAGATAAATCTCTCCCATATCTCAAAATACAGCCCATCTTTCTGTATGCTTTATTAATAATACATTTAATATGTGCATTAAAAGTAAAATTGCTACAAAATATAATTCCTAAATCAGATACAGTCTCTTTATATTTAATAACACCATTCTCAATTTTATATTGATAAACAGATTTTTCAGTTTTATTAGTATAGGAAACAATGCATGTTTTATTAATGTTAATCTCCATGTTGTTATACCTACACCATATAATAAAACTATCTATATCCTTTTGAACCTCAATATGATCACTATAAGTAATAATTCTTTTAAATAACTTACAATCATCAGCATAAGTAAGTATCATACTATTTTTTATGCTATGATCAAGATCACACATATAAACATTAAAAAGCAATGGTGCTAATATTCCACCCCGAGGAACACCTATCATATTATCAAAAAAAAGAGAATTAGTTTTATCCATATGTACATAAGATTTTCGACCCCTCAAATAATTGGAAAACCACTCAACTAAATGAGGACTAACACCCAACATTTTAAGTTTATACAAAAGTCTAATATATGAAACTTTGTCAAATGCCTGAGTCATATCAAAATATACAACATCTAATTGCTTCTGATCAGATAAGGCATGAGCAATATGATCAGATATCACCATTAAATTAGTTTCAGCAGATCTACCAGGTAAAAAACCATGCTGATAACTAGGTAATACCTTAATCATATCTACAATAATATTACTATAAATACACCTTTCATAAATTCTAGCAAAAGGTGACAGAATTGAAATAATAATAATAATAATAATAATAATAATAATAATAATAATAATAATAATAATAATAATAATAATAATAATAATAATAATAATAATAATAATAATAATAATAATAATAATAATAATAATAATAATAATAATAATAATAATAATAATAATAATAATAATAATAATAATAATAATAATAATAATAATAATAATAATAATAATAATAATAATAATAATAATAATCATTTCCCCTCAATGTTAACAAAATCTTCAGGCGTAGAGAACAATCTTTAAACATTTAAACTATCAATTTAAATATCAGGATGAAAGCTTTTCTTGGAAATGAAATCCTATTAAAATAGAAATGTTTAACAGCAGCTAACCAACTTAAATTTTGGAACATTTTAAGATAGAAGCTTCTTAGAAAGTTTTAGCATTTTATTCTACTCAAAAAAATAGAATAATATTATAGTAGTCTTAATTATTAATCTTAATACGGGCTAAGCTCTTTGTCCATTTGGAGTAAATGTCATAATAAGTATAAGCATAGTATTATAATAAAGTCATTTCTTTTTTATATGTATTATTTTATGTGGCAAGTATTAAATATTACAGCAAAATAAGCACGAGTAATGAAACCGATAGTAATGATTATCTTCTCTTATTTTATAAGTGGTTGAATAATTTATGATAGTATAGCATGAAGAAATATTATCTCCTTATCAATAATATTGTTAGAATAGAAGATTACAGTTTAATTCAGAATTAATGCTAAGTTATTTCAAAAACAAGGCAAAAGTTTGTAAACACATAGTAAATCAATTTTAAATATAATAAGTATATTCTTACGTAACAGATCTGTAGTCTGTAATTTCCATATTGTTAAAACTTTTCTGAAGATGAAAATGAAGATTTAGATATTGTACTATCATTAAAGTCATTCATGTAATTTTCCTTCCTTGACTTGTCACGATAAGCAAGCGCCAATGTTGCATTCCAGAAGAGAGGACTGATATTTAGTTTCCTATTTCTTATTAGTACTTTTAACAAAATAAAAGTGTTAAAGCATTTTAGATAAAATATTAACTGTTTCTTTTTAATTATTTTTCTTCTTGATAATTTTTAAGCAAGCACAACAACAACAAAAAATAAAATATTAAGTAAGCACACCCAGACTACACACACACTTATCAGCTGACTACTGAAATCAATCATTCCATAAAATCGATTTCTAATTATTAAGTTTCAGTTCTATTTTTTAGAGAACAACAGAAAGAAAGAAAAATAAAATAGTCTAAGAGTCGCAACTTAACTTATTAAATTGAATCTTATAAATCTTTTTTATTTATTTAATAAACCAAATTAAATATCATTATTCAAATTAATATTATATAACACAAACAAAAAATTCATTTCTCACCTTATTAGTTATTTTTTAAATGAAGCATTTAAAATTAATTCAATGTAAATAAATATTATTAAGATCAAATTTAATATTAAAATATAACATTCATACATGCACATACACACAATTGTAATTACACAAGTTTTAAATGAATGTGACTTTTATTTTTTATACAATTTAATTTATTAACTTATTGAGATTATTTAAAGCTTATTAACTATTTATATTTTTAACTTATTATTTAAATTAAGTTTACTGAAGGTTTAATTGACACTACTATACTAAATATTGAAACAGTAAGATTCGTATTCGAATCTTAAGTTTCACCTTTTTCTGTCGTCTCTCACTGACCGGTCTATCCCGCCCAAATTTAAACTTCTTGGTATCGAATTGTGTGTGTAGCAATCTTAGAAAGGTATAAATATATGTAGAATTCAGCATAAACATGCACACATTTCGATCTCAAATTAAACGCAATAAATAGGGATAAAATAATATAATTTAGATTTCTTTTAGTTATATAATTTTGTATAATTTTAATCATTTATTTTGGATTATAAAGTTCGTATTTATTGCTTTGTTTAAATTTCATTTAATAATAATTCTAAAAATATCTGATGTAATATTTAATTAAAAGTTAAAATAATCTTATGTTCCCTTTTTGTTTTTGAAATTTAAAAGCATCGGTCAGTGATAGATAATAGATTAATTAAAGAAAAATTCCCCAAAATGTAATTAGGAAATGTAAAATGTAAACAATAGAACGGCAGCTTTCTTTAATTAAAAAAAACCAACTAAATGCATTGATTATCCTCAGGGCAGATTAAGTAGAACCTAAAAATATGTGAAAAATCAAGATAAAAAAGAGGCCATCTTAGACTTGCTGGAGACATGCACTTAAACTTTAGCTTTGCTCTCGATCACTGAGAGTCTCCAAAAATATAAAAATAATTTATTCCTGCCAAGGTATGACCGAGTAAAGCCCCTAGATTATTCTCCATCGGGAGGTGGCCTATCAGATGCTGAACTTTCATTGCCCATCATAAATTCACCATGAAGATCTGCTGCCTGAAATGAATGAGAAAGCTGCTGCTGCCATGAAATTAAATGAATATCTAAATACAAGAAAGACTTACCACTCGTGAACTTTTTGCTGCTAAATTAATGGAATCAGAAAACTTCTTATAAAACAGGTACCTGTCTGTGTTCAAACTCTAGAGTACTCTAATAATATGCTATAGCTCTTCTTCATACTACTTATCTAAATTATAAAATGTAAAAACTACCCTTTGTATAACTAAATTGAATAATTAATTTAATATGTAAATTTCTCTAATAATCTAGCTTACCTCACTCTATCTGGGGTGCATATTTCTAAAATCTACATTTTATCTATATTTATTATCTAATTAGTGCATGCTCACAATTGTCTCTATTTTCAAAGTTTAAATCTATGATCGTTTAAAACAATGAATGCGTGTCAAATTTTCATTAATATTTACTTTCTTTAATAACTTTCATATAAATCGACACGCATTCAATGCTTCATTTATTGTAATGCAGGGGTCTACAACTTCGCAAATGGCTGACGTATTAGTTATAATAATTCCCAATTTATATATGTTTTGTATATATTAAATTATCATGAATTGTCCATAGAATTACATTTCTTTGAGAGTCACCAACGTTCTTTAGTAAATGTTGATAATGTCGGGCTGAATTAGAAATCCATTTAAATCTTATCATAATCGTTTATAAGTATACATGTGTTACGTTTTAGAGACGCAATGATCTATTCCACCGTAAATATTTCGGATTCTTCAGGGTTGAAATTAACCCCCGTCATCCTACACAAGCGGACATAATAAATGCTCCCGTAGGATTTGACCTGTCATGCAGCCAGCGGCAAATTGCGACACATACCGCTTGTCCCTGGTTATGCTTATGTGACACCTTACTTTGTCAGGCCGTGGCAGAGACCAGCCTGACAGTTTTATAAATTCATTTGTGGCATTGCAGTTTCAATATACTGCCATTCCATATCACCTTTCTAAAGCGTACCACGTGTTCCTTCACTTAATCTTATTATTCTATATATCACTCCGCCTCTGCATTATCTGCATAATTCACTCTCAAATAAATGTTTGCCCTTAGTTATAAATAAATATTTTAATTAAATAAATATATGTCTGCCATTACTCTTATAACCCATACTTTAGACTCTTGCATTGCAAAGGTATAAATCCCTCCATGCATGCATTAGAAATACTCACTCGAGAATTTTAGGTAGCTAGATTATGCAAACAAATAAGTGAATTCCTTTTGTAAACATTTCAGTATCGGAAATACCGCTACTGAAATCCTCAATATAAAATAATGTCTAAATAAATAAATGTATTCTGTAAAATATAATCATGTCGCAAATTCCGCTACTAAAGCTTTCAATCCCTAAAATATTATTAGTCAATGTTTTATCTAAAGGTATTAATAAATAATTTTAAACTATACGTCTGCAGTTACGTTTCATTTATTCGATACCCATTCTATATACTATTTCCTCGATTATGTAAATATGAATGTTTAATTAATATTAGTTTGATTATTGGCTAACTCGAGAATAAAATCATGAGTCTCTTGCATATCCCTGACCACCGTGCCTAAGGAAATATTTACTAATGTCGCATCAGATGCATTGTTTCGTGGATTGTATTGTGGAACAGATAAACTATGTTTGAACTCAGTACCATGGGTGGCTTCGCTACTCGATGGTGCTGCTGTTCTGTATGGTGGTCGAATTCTGCACTATGTTTACGAGCCACACATTTTCTGACCATTACAATATAAACATACTATTTCTTTTAGATTATATTATCCTTAAGGTTTAAATGTACAAGAGATATTTAACCCAAATATTACATATTATTTAATACATTTAAAGCAATTTTAGGTATAGCTACTTAAATTTTAATCTCAAATAGCTAGTTAGCACATTATTAATCAGAAATTTAACATTTTTATCATCTTATACCAATGACTATTTTAATAATGACTAGGAGCATAATTAAAATGGGCACAATATATATGAGAATGAAAAAAGTTGATTTAAGTTTCAATGAGTTTATAAATTATCAGATTAGGGCATGAATGCTGTGAATTATATATTTTCCAGAACAATTCTTATATATATATATATATATATATATTCAATTTATAAAACAAAATAAGCGTATGTCACGCTTGAATGTGAAGCTATAATAAGATACAGTAATTAAATACGCTAAGCGCTTTCGAGGTCCTTTACCTCATATTCATAGCGAAGCTGTGAGCTGCGAAAATAAAAAATGGGGCGGGAGAAGTTGTATGCAAAGCATATGCAAATAGACTAAATAGTCCAGCGTTTAGAAATGTCGAAGCATGTGTCTCGTCAATAACAACTCAATCAATAGACGAGACACATGCTTCGACATTTCTAAACGCTGGACTATTTAGTCTATTTGCATATGCTTTGCATACAACTTCTCCCGCCCCATTTTTTATTTTCGCAGCTCACAGCTTCGCTATGAATATGAGGTAAAGGACCTCGAAAGCGCTTAGCGTATTTAATTACTGTATCTTATTATAGCTTCACATTCAAGCGTGACATACGCTTATTTTGTTTTATAAATTGAATTTATCGAATGAGAAGATTTAAAATTATATAATATATATATATTGAAACTGTTCATATATATTCATATATGTATACTTCACCATTTGATATTCCTTTAACATACTGACCCTAAAGTCAACCACAGTTAATGAATATTAATATGAGATATATAATATTTAATGAAATTTATATAAGTAGAATCTATCTATCTATCTATCTATCTATCTATCTATCTATCTATCTATCTATCTATCTATCTATCTATCTATCTATCTATCTATCTATCTATCTATCTATCTATCTATCTATCTATCTATCTATCTATCTATCTATCTATCTGTCTGCCTGTCTGTCTGTTTGTCTGTCTATCTATCTATCTATCTATCTATCTATCTATCTATCTGTCTGTTTGTCTGTCTGTCTGTCTGTCTGTCTGTCTGTCTGTCTATCTATCTATCTATCTATCTATCTATCTATCTATCTATCTATCTATCTATCTATCTATCTATCTATCTATCTATCTATCTATCTATCTATCTATCTATCTATCTATCTATCTATCTATCTATCTATCTATCTACCTACCTACCTACCTACCTACCTACCTACATACCTACATACCTATCTATCTATCTATCTATCTATCTATCTATCTATCTATCTATCTATCTATCTATCTATCTATCTATCTATCTATCTATCTATCTATCTATCTATCTATCTATCTATCTATCTATCTATCTATCTATCTATCTATCTATCTATCTATCTATCTATCTATCTATCTATCTATCTATCTATCTATCTATCTATCTATCTATCTATCTATCTATCTATCTATCTATCTATCTATCTATCTATCTATCTATCTATCTATCTATCTATCTATCTATCTATCTATCTATCTATCTATCTATCTATCTATCTATCTATCTATCTATCTATCTATCTATCTATCTATCTATCTATCTATCTATCTATCTATCTATCTATCTATCTATCTATCTATCTATCTATCTATCTATCTATCTATCTATCTATCTATCTATCTATCTATCTATCTATCTATCTATCTATCTATCTATCTATCTATCTATCTATCTATCTATCTATCTATCTATCTATCTATCTATCTATCTATCTATCTATCTATCTATCTATCTATCTATCTATCTATCTATCTATCTATCTATCTATCTATCTATCTATCTAGGTGTAGGCATAGCCATGTGCAATTAAAGAAAAGAAAGAAAAATAACATTTAAAGTAAAATAAATAAGAAATTCTTTAGCAAGCAAACATAATGTAAGCTAATAGATTTAGGTGATGTAAAGTAGATGTAAAAAAATTAATGTGTTGATCAAACTAATAGATAATAAAGCAATAGTTATAGGTGAGCACACATGTCTGGCAAAATTGAGTTTTGCATCACTTTTAAATAAATGAGAAATTCTTAGCAAATAAACATAGTGTAATCTAATAGATTTTAGGTAATGTGAAGTAGATGTAGAAAAATTAATGCATTGATCAAACTAAATAGATAATAAAAAAACAGTTTTTGATAAACACCTTTCTGGATAAATTTAGTTTAGCATCAATTTTAAAAAAATGAGGAAAGTGTAAAATCAGCTGTTTGTCCACAGGGATGAGTACCAAAAATAGCATTTAGAAATATTAGATGCTTTAGACAAATGAAGCATTACCGGATTTTCATTAATATTAAATTTAAGTCTTAAAAAACATTAACCCTACTGAATTTTGCTATTTCTGACATTTTTCTTTGTCTTCACATGTCAACATAAAATATATCATAAAATGATTATTATTTATCAGAAAATAACAAATTTCACTTCATTTGATAAATATTCTTGTTTACTACTGAAATAAATTTTAAATGTTCACATTTTGTTTCTGTAAATATTAAAAGAATAAATCTGTAATCAAAACAAAGACATAATACATCATGCTTCTAGAAAGATTATTTTCGGTTTATAAAATCAACAAAATATTTCTTAATTTTTATTATTTTTAAACATTTGAAACATATAATTATTTATTTCTCTTATATCTAACTAATTATGCTTTAAATGTTTAAATTTTTTGAATATTTATTGCAAAATTACGATATTTTTTTACTCATAAATAAAGTAGTTTGTCTACATCTTAGCAAGTCTCCAAATTTGCTTCAGTCCATATTTACATTAGTTGCTGATATAATGTTATATTTTTAAAAATAAAGTATTTCAAGTCAAAATAAGTTATAAATAATTTGTATTTGTTGATATCTAATAAATATAGTGTAAATTATTTTTAAAAAAAATATAAAACCAAATAAACATGTTTTTGTGTCATTTGAAATTTCAATGTCATATAGCGCCAAACATTTTACAGCCTTGGCAATACATAATGGCTCATTATGTCAGGGCAGGGCTTATGTCTATTGTTAAAGCAGGAATTTTGAATTTTGTGCTTTTTTGCAGAAATTTTGTGCAAAAAATTTATTATAAAATATACCATTTTACACGCATTTTCATGTATAATACATACAGAAAAAATCACTAAGGGGTAAATTGGCCAAAAGATGTTTCTCTATTGTTTGAAGTGTAAGTGGATAAAAGTGTTTTTGAGTATTCAAGAAGCGTGGGGGGTGGGGTGGAACAAATATAAATACTCAAAATCTTTTGTAAAAAAGATTATTTTTAAATTGTTGACTTTCTGTGAATTATGACAGAGTAGAGTAGAAAGGAGTTTGCTATTAACTGAAAGGAGACCCTCTGATTCCTCTTGGAGGCCTTAAAGGAACCGAGCAGGGCAAATTCCTAATGTCCACTCCATATGTTCTTGTCGTTGCAGCTGTTATTACTATATGTTTATTCATATAGTATACGAACATGGATGGGCTGCTCAGCAACACGCATTAGCCAGCGTGGTGAGTTTATTGGCTTTTTACCTCTGAGTTTAAGATCAAGAAACACCATGGTCTTTCTTCTCAGTGCCTGATAAGGCAGAATGAATGTTTGTGCAAATGATAAAGATTTTTCCCAATTATACAATTATGACAGACAAAAATAAAGCATGGCCCTTAATCCCAGGAGGCTGTAAAGTCACCAACCAAGGCAGCGGTTGGTGGCCGAAGGCGGAGGGTGCTAAGAATATCCTGGAGGCGGACCCAGGCTGCCATTTGATGATGACTTTTTATTTAGGTACTTACAACTGCAGATCACTTTCAAGTGAAGGAAGATTGCAAGAATTAGAAGAAGAACTCTCTTATATTAAATGGGATATTATTGGACTTTGTGAAGTTAGAAGAAAAGGTGAAGAGACAATTGATTTAAAAAGTGGACATATGCTCTATTATAAAGGCACAAATATTGGAAATACAAGTGGAGTAGGATTCATTATAAATAAAAAGTGGAAGAACAATATTGTGGAGATTGATGGTGTATCAGACAGAGTGGCAAGATTAGTTATACAACTTAATAGCAGATATCAAATGCAGATAATTCAGGTTTATGCCCCAACAAGTTCTCACAGTGATGAAGTAGTAGAAGATTTTTATATGGATGTACAAAAGGATTTTGATCAGAGTAAACAACATTTTAAAATTGTTATGGGAGATTTTAATGCTAGAATTGGTAAACAAATGAAAGATGAAAGTGTTGTAGGTAATTTTGGTTATGGTAATAGAAATGAGAGAGGACATAGACTTGTGGAGTTTGCAGAGAAGGAAAAACTTTATATTATGAATTCTTTTTTTGAGAAAAATGTTAGAAGGAAATGGACATGGAAGCATCCAAATGAAGGTACAGCAGAATTGGATTATATTTTGACTAACAGGAAATACATATTTCAAGATTGTAATGTTCTTAATAAATTTAACACAGGAAGTGATCATCGATTAGTAAGGGGTAAGATACATGTTAATGTAAAACTAGAGAGACAAAAATTATTAAGAAAAACTATATTTACAGTTGATATTCCTAATCTTCAGAAACATTCTAATGAATTTAAATTAGAACTTACAAATCGGTTTCAAGTATTAGTAGATTTTGAACATGATTCAGATTTGAATGAAATTAATATGAAAATAACTGATACACTTTTAAAAACTGCAACAAAGATAGCTGGTAGAAAAAAGCAGCAATTGACTAATAAAATTTCTACTGAGACTAGAGAACTTATGAAGAAAAGAAGGAATATGAAGATATGCAAGAATGATGCATTAAAAAGAATTGAATATCTCGAATTTTGTAAAATGGTGCGGAAAAGAGTTGAAAATGATATAAGAAAGTATAACTGTGAACTAGCAAGAAAAGCTGTAGAAGAAAATAAAAGTCTTAAGAATGTAAAACAACATTTTGGTATTGGTAGGAAATTTATATCTGCAATAAGGAAAAAAGATGGAATTATTACTAAAAAGAGGGATGACATTATGAAATTGGTAGAAGATTTTTATCAAGAATTATATAGTAATAAAGAACAAGTAGAATGAACTTTTTTTCAAAATGAAAAATAAGCTATTCGAATAGAATAAGATGCTGTTATTGAAGTAGCAACAAATAATATTAAAAATGAAATAATATTCCAATTTCTATAACAATATATTTCCAAAATCATATCCTTAGAATAAAATCCAGCCAAAAATGGCATTCCACATAAAGCCAAATTTGCTGTATTTAAACAAATCCTTACTTTAGGTAACTGATTAGTAACAAATCCAAGTATTTGAATATCTTGAATATGATTGAAATTATGAATAATTCTTCCAGAACAAATAAACAATAATGCTTTAAAAACTCCATGTGTTAATAAGTGAAAAAAAGCCAAAGTAGAAAACCCTAAAGATACAATACTTATTATTAACCCAACCTAAGAGTTGATAAAGCAATAATTTTTTTAATATCATATTCAAAATTAGCTACAATTCTTGCCATTATTATAGTTAACCTTGATATAAATAATAAACTAACTTTAAATAACATTCCTCTTCTAAAAAATTCAGAAAAACAAATTAACAAAAAAACTCCAGTAGTAACCAATGTTGATGAATGAACTAACGCTGAAACAGGAATTGGTGCTGCCATAGCAGCAGGTAATCATGCCGAAAAAGGAATTTGAGCACTTTTAGTTATTCCAGCTAATAATATTAATACAATCATAACATTAATAATATTTATATCTAACCAACTCATCGAAAAATAATTTCAATTACCATGATTTAATATAAATGCAATACAAATCAAGAAAGCAACATCCCCAATTTGATTTTCTATTTTGATAATAAATTACTAACACATAAGATACTAACCCTAAACCATCTCACCCTAACAAAATAGAAATTAAGTTTGGTGAAACAACTAAAAAAATCATAGAAATAATAAATAAAATTACAATAATACAAAAACGTAATTTATTTTTTCTTCACTTATATACTCACATCTAAATTTTATAACAGATCCAGAAATAAGAAAAATCACAGTTATAAATATTACTGATATTCAATCAAAAATTATAGTTATAATAATTCTTCTAGAATTAACTTCTAACAATTCAATCTCAAAAACATAAACAAGCTTTTCATTACAAAAATGAATTCTACAAATATATAAAATTAAAAAAAAAAAAAACAATATATTTTTACTAAATTTAAATCTAAGCCCTTCAATTAATTTTTGATTCCACAAATCAATATTATAAACTAACTATTCCAAATAAATTAATATATTGATTTTGTAAATCAAACTAATAAGCAAACAGCAGTTTATTTACACTAAACAAATATCATGACAGAAAAATGTAATGAATTTAAGTTTCGTAAATATGATTATATCATTAATTTTCTATTTAATTCTATTAATCTCAATTTTAATTAGGGTAGCATTCTTAACATTACTTGAACATAAAATTCTTGGTTATATTCAAAGTCGAAAAGGACCAAACAAAATTAGTTTAATTGTAATTCTCCAACCAATTAGTGATGCAATTAAACTTTTCTATAAAGAAAATAGATGATTAAATTTAAGAAATCGAATAACTTTCCTAATCGCACTAATAATAAGGATCATTATTTCATTATTTATTTGAATATTAATTCCAATAAAATGAAACCCAATTAATTTTAATTTCGCATTATTATTTTTCTTATGTATAACAAGAATAACAGTTTACTTCATAATAATAGCTGGATGATCATCCAACTCAAAATTTTCTTTGCTTGGAACAATACGAGCAGTAGCTCAAACCATTTCCTATGAAGTAAGATTAGCTCTTATTTTATTAACTATTATTTTTTTATCAGAAAGATATAACCTTATAATTATTGATAATTCTCAACTATTAATCTGAAACTTTCTTATCCTCTTACCATTATTTATTTGCTGATTCTCCTCAATTTTAGCTGAAACTAATCAAGCTCCTTGTGACTTTGCAGAAAGTGAAAGTGAATTAGTTTCAGGCTTTAATACAGAATATAGAAAAGGAAGATTTGCTATAATTTTCATAGCAGAATACTCAAGAATCCTCTTAATAAGAATAATTACTTCTATAATTTTTTTTGGAAGAAACATAAACTTCCCATTTTTAATAGTAATTAAAACAGCATTAATTTCATTTACATTCATTTGAATCTGTGGTTCTTACCCACGGTTTTGATATGATAAATTAATATTTCTTACATGAAAAGTTTTCTTACCAATTAGCTTAAGAGCTTTAATAATTATTTTGAATTATAAAATTATTCAACTATGATAATATGATAAAACCCGAATGAAAAACTCATCCATTATTACTAATTATAAATAATAGATTAATTGATTTACCAACCCCATCTAATATTTCATACCTATGAAACTATGCATCATTACTTGGCATCTCATTACTTTTCCAAATTATTACAGGAATTATATTAGCAATGCACTATTCTGACAACATAGACCTAGCATTTAGATCTATTATTCACATCTCGCGAGATGTGAATAATTCGATTTTTTCATAGGAACGGAGCATCATTTTTCTTCATTTGTCTATACATTCATGTAGGATGCGGAATCTACTATAACTCATATAAACTAAATTATACATAAAATACTGGGATTATTCTTCTATTCTTAACTATAGCAACAGCATTTCTTGGTTATGTCCTACCATGAGGACAAATGTCTTTCTGAGGAGCAACCGTAATTACAAATCTTTTATCAGCAATTCCATATATTGGAATAATAACTGTAATAGAAAATGTAGTGAAAAGAATCGAGTTAATTTCTTCACCAAACAGGAAGAAATAATCCGTTAGAATTAAAATCTAATTCTGATAAAATTCCATTCCACCAGTATTTCTCAATTAAAGATATAATTTCAATAACATTATTCATGATAATATTAACATACCTAGTTCTTTTTTTATCCAAACTTATTAAGAGATCCAGAAAACTGAATTCCAGCAAACCCATTAGTAACTCCAATTCATATTCAGCCTGAATGATATTTCTTATTTGCATGTGCAATTCTTCGATCAATTCCAAACAAACTGGGAAGGGTAATCGCCCTACTAATATCCATTATAATCCTATTCTCACTTCCAATAATGTCAAAAAATTATTAATCAACATCATTAATAAATTAAATCAATTTCTTTTCTGAATATATATTAGAATCATTATTCTATTAATATGAATTGGGGCTAACCCAGTTGAACTCCATACATCTTTTTTGGTCAACTATTGTCAGTATTATATTTCATTACATTTTTCTTAATTCCATATTCAATAATTTTTTATCAAAAAATTATTGAATTACTATTAATCTTAAGAAAGAATTTGTTTTGAAAACAAAATATATAAGTTCAATTTACACTTAAGGTCGAAACTAAACACATTTGTTTTGGTAAATAAATTGCCCAATCAAGAGCACCTTGATTTCATTCATGAATTAACCCAATTAATAAAATAAACAAAAATAATTGTCCAACCAAATATATTCTTCTAACCTGAATTAACTCTATCCTAATAGGATATGGTAAAATCAAAACAATTTCAATATCAAAAATTAAAAAAATAATTGCAATCAAGAAAAATCGTAAAGAAAAAGGTAATCGTCTTGATCTAAAAGGATCAAATCCACATTCAAAAGGAGAACTTTTTTCATGATCTTTATACCTTTTCTCAGAAAACAAAAACATAAATATTAATAAAACTAAAACAATTAAAAATACAACAAAAATTATAATTATTAATACTAACATTACAACCTATGATTCTCATCAATAAATTGAAATAAATAAAAACAATCGAACAACCTCAACAAAATGTCAATATCATGCAGAAGCCTCAAATCCAAAATAATGAATTTTGGAAAAATGAAAACTAAATTGTCGTATTAAACAAATCAATAAAAATCTGCTATCAATAATTACATGCAAACCATGAAACCCAGTAGCAACAAAAAAAGTTGTCCCATAAACAGAATCAGAAATTGAAAATCTTGATTCAAAATATTCTATCCCTTGTAATATAGTAAAATATAATCCTAACAAAACAGTAAAAAACAATCCCTGAACTTTCTGAGTATAGTTTCTTTCCACCAAACTATGATGGACCCAAGTTACAGTAACTCCTGAAGCCAATAACACAGCAGTATTTAATAAAGGAACTTGAAATGGTTTCAAAACCATCACATCTGATGGTGGTCAATAAGACCCTAAATCTATTGTAGGAGCAAGACTCCTATAAAAAAATGCCCAAAAAATCTAAAAAAAAAAAAAAACCTCTTATAAAATAAATAAAATTATATCCCATTGAAGACCAAAAACTATATTACTAATATGAAACCCCTGATATGTTCCTTAACGAACAACATCACACCACCATTGAATTATTGTTAAAATAATAATAATAACTCCCATTAATAATAATCCTATTATATAATTATGAAATCAATTTACTAACCCAGTTGTTAATAATAATGCCCCACATACTCCAATAATTGGTCATGGACTCAACTCAAACCATATGGTATGGATGATTATGTCTTATCATAATACACCTCACTTGAATATAAACTACTTAAAACAACAAAAACATATGATTGAATAACAGAAACAGCCCTCTCAAGTATCATTAATAATGTTTGACCAAGCAATAACACAAATAATATCCCTATACCTAAAATTCTTCCTTGACTTCCAACTAACCTTAATAATAAATGCCCAGCAATTATATTTGCTGCTAATCGAACAGATAAAGTTAAAGGATGAATAAAATTCCTAATTGTCTCAATACAAACCATAAATGATATTAAAACTGAAGGAGTTCCTAATGGAACTATGAGCGAGCATCATCATTATCTTATTTATTCATCCAAAAATCAAAAACCTAACTCGTAAAGGAAAAGCTAATCTTAAAGTAACCAGCAAATGTGCTGTTCTTGTAAATACATATGGTATCAAACCTAATCTATTATTCAACATAATCATGAGAAACAAACTAATAAAAATAAGTGTCATTCCTTTAATATTCCTTATCATCAAAAGAATTTTAAATTCATTATTTAAAAAAATTACTACAAAATTTATAATTACTACTAAACGAGTAGGAATTAATCAAGATCATAAAGGAATAAAACAAATTCCAATCATCATCGAAACTCAATTAAATCTTAATATAAAAACTCTTGACAAAGGATCAAAAACATTAAATAACCCTATTATCATTCCCAAAAACAAACAGCATTTTTTTGATTATAAAATTTCACCTGATATTTCAAATATTTAATCAAATAATAAACTAAAACTAAATAAATTCATAAAACAAAAATTCTTAATGGTATTATTAACATTCAACTTAATGGATATATCTGAGGAATTCATTTTAAATTTGACATATTTATATTTTTATAAATTATACTTTTACCATATAATCCATTTAACAAATAACTTCATTGGGATCGATTCAATAACAATAGGTATAAAACTATGGTTAGCACCACAAATTTCAGAACATTGCCTGTAAAATAATCCAACCCGATTTAAATACAACACAATCTGATTTAAACGCCCAGGAACTGCATCAACCTTAACCCCTAATGAAGGGACAGTTCAAGAATGTAATACATCAGCAGCCCTAATTAAAAAACGAATCTGACCACAAAATGGTAAAATTAACCGATTATCAACATCAAGAAGATGAAAATCACCAAATTCTAAATCATCTATCCTAATTATATAAGAATCAAATTCAATATCTACAAAATTGCTATATTCATATCTTCAATATCATTGATGCCCAACCACTTTAATTCTTAAAAATGGATCAGAAACCTCATCCAACATATATAATAAATGTAATGAAGGAAAAGCAATAAATACTAAAGTAAAGACAGGTAAAACTGTGCAAATCATTTCAATTCACTGCCCTTCCAACAAATAACATATTAAATTTTTATTAAAAATTAAACTAAATATTCATATCCAATTAAAATAGTAATTAAGATCAAAACCAACAACGAATGATCATGAAAAAAAAATTAACTGCTCCATCAAAGGAGAGGAAGCATCCTGAAATATTAACTCATTTCATCTTGCCATATTAATTATTCAATATTCTTAATTCATTATATGTATGATCATGAGGAGGAATACTATGATCCCACTCTAAAAACCTAACTATATGTCTTCCACAAATAATTAAATGTTTTCTAGCCAACCTTTCCCAAACAATATAAACAAAAAACAAAACACAAACCAAAGAAATTATTCTTTCCTACTGAAGAAACAATATTTCATAACATATATACATCTGGATAGTCAGAATACCGACGAGGTATACCAGCTAACCCTAAAAATGCTGAGGAAAAAAAAGTCATATTAACTCCTAAAAATATGGATATAAAATGAATTTTTAACCAATTAGGATTTATTCTTACTCCTAAGAACAAAGGGAATCAATGAACTATTCTACCTATAATAGCAAAAACTGCACCTATAGACAAAACACAATGAAAATGTGCAACAACATAATAAGTATCATGCTAAACAATATACAAAGAAGAATTTGCTAAAACAACTCCAGTTATTCCACCAATAGTAAATAAAAAAATAAATCCCATTGCCCACAATAAGGCAGGCTCAAATATTATCTTTACTCCATGTAGAGTAGCTAATCAACTAAATACCTTAATCCCTGTTGGGACAGCAATAATTATTGTTGCTGCCATAAAAGCCTGAGTATCAACATCTATTCCAACCATAAACATATGATGTTCCCATACAATAAAACCTAATAAACCAATAGATAACATAGCATAAATCATACCTAATGAACCAAAAGACTCCTTTTTACCACTATGATGATTAATAATATGAGAAACTATTCCAAATCCTGGAAGGATTAAAATATATACTTCTGGATGACCAAAAAATCAGAATAGATGTTGATATAAAATAGGATCCCCACCCCCAGCAGGGTAAAAAAATGATATATTTAAATTACGATCAGTTAACAATATAGTAATTGCACCTGCCAATACAGGCAATGACAATAACAATAAAATAGCTGTAATTTTTACAGATCAAACAAACCAAAGAACTCGATAAAAATTATCCCAAAGGTTCGCATATTAATTACAGTTGTAATAAAATTTAATGGTCCCAAAATAGAAGCCCAGCTAAATGTAAAGAAAAAATCATCAAATCAACAGAACCTCCTCTATGAGTTAAATTTCTAGAAAAAAGAGGATAAACTGTTCATCCAGTCCCAGCTCCTCTTTCAACCATTGAAGATCTTAACAATAAAAAAAAAAGAAGGAGGAAGTAACCAAAACCTTAAATTATTTAACCGAGGAAACGCCATATCAGGAGCACCTAATATTAAAGGTACTAATCAATTTCCAAAACCACCAATTATAATAGGTATAACCATAAAAAAATTATAACAAAAGCATGAGCTGTAACAATAACATTAAATAATTGATCATCCCCTAATAAATTACCTATTACTATTAATTCTGTCCGAATTAATAAACTCAAAGAAGTTCCTACCATTGCTGATCAAACCCCAAAAATAGAATATATTGTTCCAATATCTTTATGATTAGTAGAAAATAT